>CABHPH010113307.1:0-28197 GCA_902168325.1 Peromyscus nudipes
TGCTTCACCTGTTTAACCAGGCCCGGTGCTGGGCTGGGAGGTCCTGGGGTCTGCTCAGCTCCCACAGAAGCTCTTCCTGAGGCTTGAGTTGCTGATTCATATAAAAAAGCCTTGGCAGAAGGTGGAGAAAGAAGTCTGGCCTGGGTGAATGATTTAACAGCCTGCCAAGGGTGTTCTGAAGGAGCTGCTGCTTTTCCAGCTGGCTGAAGGGAATCTGACATGCTGCTTTTTTCCACAGCTCGTGGCATATGTCCCAGACCTTTGCTAGATGGCCTTGAACTTGACTCCAGCACTGGCATCTTTTCATCTGCCTGCGGTGTGACTTCATGAGGAGAACCAGCCCGCTCCTTCTGGCGAGGAGTTAGGTCTATGAGATCCATCACTAAAGCAGCTCTGTGCTTTGACTGAGTGTTCTGGTCCACAGGCCTCAGTGCCTTTTCTTTAGCTACTAGAGACTGGACCACAGCTGATAGTACTTTCTCAGGAGGTGGAAGTCTCTGGGTCAAAGAGGCATGGGATTTGTCTGGTGGCCTGTCAGAAATCTGGGGTTTGGGACTGCTGGTGGTCAGCAGTCTGTCTGGTGGTGAAAGTCTCACGCCAGTGGGGGCTGGGGTTTTCTCCACTGACTGGGACTTTGGGCTGGCAGCACCTATGGATTTATCCAGCCTTGGGTCAATCATTCCCAGAGGTCTTTCCAGTGGCAGGGACCTGACTAAGGGTGAGGAGCTTGACTTGGTCATTGGAGAGGCTTTGTCAGATGGCTGAGGTCTTGGTCCTTCTTTAGCAGGTGGCCTGTCCTGTGGCCTCTGGCTGGATACCAAGGACTTGGATTTGGTCCCTGACCCAGCAAGGTCTCTGACCCTATCTAAAAGGTGGGAACTAGACTCAGTTCTCTCAGGTCTTTCAGGTAGCAGTGGCCTCTGACAAGTCCCTGTCAGAGCTTTTTTGGAGACTGGCAGCATCTGGGTAGCATCAGCAGGTGGCTGATCAGACATCTTGGGCCCCTGAGTAGCCATCCCTGATGACTGCTCTGTCAGTTGAGTGCTGGGACTTGGAGGCAGTGGCACTGGGGGAGGCACATACTCACGGATCTCCCCTGGTTCCAGAGGGTTGGGCCCACAGGGGTCATGTTCAGTACAAGACAGACGCCCATCAAGCTTGGAAATGAAAAGCATCCCTTCTCGATGCTGCTTGCAAAAGGAGCTGGGGCACATCTCACAAAAGGAGGCTGCTTCCTTCCCACATACGTCACACTGGTGCCAAGGACACTCCCATTTCCCTGAAAACAAAAGTGAACAAAGGCTTAGGGAAAATAGATGCATGTGAGATGAGCCATGCTCTGAGACTGGTCCACAGGAGTGGCTGCAAAGCCTCCTTCAAACTGCCACATTCTTCAGAGTTTGTGCCACTCACCTGCCATTACTCCTTCCCCAGAATTTCAGCTTCCTCTTCTGCACAAAACAATATATAAAATAACAGCAAAGAATCAAGGTTGAGTAACTAAGTATCAACTAAACACAAGCAAGAGACTATTTCTAGCAAGGGCTGTACAGTAGGAAACCAACCAAATAAACCCCAAAGTTCCTCTTAGATGAAACAATTATTACTACTTCTGCATTTTTCACAAATTCTGTTTGTCCTAAAAGAGCTTTTATTATTTAGTTTGTTTTGTGTTATTTGAGACAGGGTCTCACTATGTAGCCCAGGGTTGCCTTAACTTACAGTTCTAGGTACATCACCATGCCCAGATCTAGACAGCTTTTAAACATCCAACTCAAAGAGGAACATTCCAGCTTTTTAACATTCTTGCTTATTTTGTTTTCAACAGAAATAGGATAAATACACACAGTTGCAAAAATAATAAGGGAAGCCGACTCACCTTTGCTGAATTTTAAGTCTTGAAACCAGCACAAAGCTTTATCTGGATTGTCCATGCAGAAATAGGGGAAAGACCTAAAACTAACCTAAACTTGTATCTATTTCCCCATGAAGCATGAAAGTGTTCCCACCTCCAAATAAACTAGGCTAGAACTCACTGATGGAACACAAGCAAGATCATGGCAGTCCTATCCTGTGCCATGAAACAAAGTGATTCTTAAAAAATCCCATTTCTACTTCCTGGTACTGACATTTCAACACAATGGCTTTGACCTTCTTCTACTTGACTTTCTGTTCTATCATGACCCTGGACTATACAAACTGAAAGAAAATCAACTCAGAAACCCGCTCCACTGACTCCTTAGGTTCTCCATGTTGTCTACATTTTGGAAGCAGGCATTAGTGATGTGTATTTATTAACATCCCTTTAAAATAGCTCCACAGGCATCTGTTGTTTGTATTTCACAATCGTTAGCCTGTCCAAACGGCTAAAATCCTAAGACCCACGTCACTGCCCAAAGGACATCAACTTTTCCCAAGACAAATTCCTGGTTCCCTCATCTCCCTGAGCAGCTGTCTTACGTGTAAACGGACACAACTACTTCACAGTCTACACTGCAGGGTAGGAGACTCCTGCAGGGTTGAGAGAAACTGGGTAAAAGGTTGTTGATCCAGCTTTCCGTGACTTGCACATCTAAAGTCTCTACTATGCCTTACTCTTCTTCTGGAAAGGAAACATGATTTAATGGCCTTACGGTCAGAATACCTGTCTGTCTTTCCATGCAACTCTTTCAACTATCTGCAACAAGCAATCTCATCAATCTTCATTTGCCTTTTCCTCATGCACATATGGACAGAAAACAAATCTTTATTGCCAAAATAAAAACATGGACCAGACCCCAGATCCCTCAACAGTTGGCATGTGCTCACAAATAGCATTCTCTTTCAGACTGAAGCAAGTGGCATCAGATCCTGAAAACTCTGACAGAGAACAAGGAGTGCTCTGAATGGACTTTGGCACCAACCTGCTGGTCGCTTGGTCAGATTGAGACAGTCGGCGTGGTAAACTTTTGGGCAGCCTGGCTTCTTGCAGGAGACGAGCTGACCAGCATCCCCACAGCTGAAACACTCATCCTCTCTTTCCTTTGTGACTTCACCCTGGCTCCTGCGCTTCCCATGTTGCTTCTTCTTGAATTTCCTTGACTTTTCTTCCGTGACAATGGGTTGATTCTGGAGGCCAGATATTGATCAGTCAACAATCTGTCAACAACTCAGGTATGCAAATTTTATTTTGGGGTAGGGGGGTTTCGAGACAAGGTTTCTCCGTGTAGTTTTGGTGCCTGTCCTGGATCTTGCTCTGTAGACCAGGCTGGCCTCAAACTCACAGAGATCCACCTGGCTCTGCCTCCCGAGTGCTGGCATTAAAGGCGTGTGCCACTACCGCCCAGCTTGTTTTAAGTAAAAATTTTACTCCATCCACTTTACTCCACCCACTTATTGTGTGTGTGTGTATGTGTCTGTGTATGGGCACAAATGTACCATGGTGTGTTTGTGTGTGTGTGTAAAGATCAGAGGACAACTTGAAGGACTCAGTTCCCTACTTCCTTCCACCTTCAAGTTTTTGGAGACTGAATTCAGGTCATTAGGCTTGGCAGCCAGACATGGTAGTGCATGCCATTTGGGAGGCAAAGGCAGGTGGATCTTTATGAGTTTGAGGCTAGCCTACTCTACATAGTGAGTTCCAGGACAGCCAGACCTACATACTGAGATCATGTCTCAAACAAATAAACAAACAAAACAAAAAAGAAAAAGAAGCCATCAGGGGCCTGAGAGATGGCTCAATAGGTAAAGGCCATGGTCTTCAAGGAAGCACTCACATAATTCCTGTAGGTTGTCTTCTAACCACCCTATAACACTCACACATGTGTTATATGTATGTATACATATGTTTTGTATGTACACATACAAAATAAGAGAAAAACAAATGAACAAACAAAAAACAAAAAAAAACCCCTTCAACTAAAAACAGCAGCCAGGGATGGGGTTGCACACTTGTAATCCCAGCACGTAAGGGGCAGAGCCAGGAGGACAGACACAAGTTCAAGACTTGTCTTGTTGGACAAGACAGAGTCTCTTTTAAAAAAGAAAAAGCGGTAGGAGGCACTGGAGAGCTGCACTGGCTAGTCTTCCAGAGGACTTGGGTTTGATTCCACAAGGAGATTCACAACTGTTTCTAATTCCAGTTCTAGGGGCTCCAATGCCCTTGGTGGTCTCTCAGGATACTGCATGCATGTGATACAGACATCTACATAGGCAAAACACGCACACACATAACATAAAAGACAAATCTCCTTAACAGTTACAGCACTGTAACTCAGTTAAATGTACATAAACACAGGAAGATACAATAATGATTATACTTTGTTATAATAGTGAGATTAAGTTTTTTCTCTCTATATACTTTTTGGTGGTAAACCCATGGCTTAGCATGGGCCAGGAAAGCATCCTACAACAGAGCTACATCATCAGTCCAATAATCTCTATCTATGGTACTATAGTATAATAAACTCTACTGATGCCTCTAGAAAGAAAAAAGACAACCACATACCTGGGGAATCTAAGTAGCTTAGTAGAAGGTATGAGGTGAGCTGAGACCACAAAGTAACCTACTTCACAGTTTTTATTTTGTAGGCTTTTTTTTTTTTTTTTTGGCTAGAAAAGTACTATTAAGTCAAAATTAAGCCAGTAAACTGTCAGTGGTACTACTGATAATCAATTCCATTATTTCAAAGACTAGCTTCTTACAATAAAGACTCATCCCTAGCACTATCTCTAAGAATGGTACAGGGAAGACATACCATTGTTGCTAATATAAAAGTTTAGAAAGTGGTACCTTTGGCCTCACACCCAAGAAGCCACTGCAGTTCGGGGCTCCACATTTGCAGACAGTTTTTCCATTCCCAAGACACTCTAGGTTGTAATTGAAGGTAAGTTCAGTGCCTGCATAAAGACCGCAAAAATATTAACATATATGGTTATATTATTTGTTAATTATAAATGACATAACTTCTAATTGAATAATTTTACTTTTATTTTTTGTTTGAAACAGGGTCTCTCTTTGTAGTCCTGGCTGTCCCGGAAATCAAGAGATTCTCTTGCCTCTGCCTCCTGAGTGCTAGCATTAAAGACATGCACCACCACATCTGGGTGAGAATAACCTTAAGAAAACAAATTTTTTTTTTTTTTTTTTTTTTTTTTTTGGTTTTTCGAGACAGGGTTTCTCTGTGTAGCTTTGCGCCTTTTCCTGGAACTCACTTGGAAGTCCAGGCTGGCCTCGAACTCACAGAGATCCGCCTGGCTCTGCCTCCCGAGTGCTGGGATTAAAGGCATGCGCCACCAACGCCCGGCTAAGAAAACAAAATTTTAAATCTGTGTTATTAATTACCTAATGTAACAGATTTTATTCCCTCCCCCCCCATACAGGGTTCCCCTGTGTAACAGCTCTGGCTGTCCTGGAACTAGCTCTGTAGACCAGGCTGGCCTTGAACTAACTGAGATCTGCCTGCCTCTACCTACCAAGTGCCAGGATTAAAGGCGAGTGCCACCATGCCTGGTATATAATAGAAATTTAAGCAGCAAGTGATATTTAAAATTACCTTTATCTTTAAAGTAATATTTCTCTCACTTTTCCATCGTTTTTCAACTATTTAGATTCAAAATACACTAACTCACTAATAAAAGTAAACATACAACTTGATGGTAGGATGTTGGTACACACCGTAATCCCAGCACTCACAACAGAGGCAGGAAGATCAGTGTATAGTGAGTATCATACTAGCACTCAATAGAGTGAGACTAAGTATCACACTAGCACTCCATAGAGCGAGACTACATCTTAACAAAACAAAACAGGTCTGAGGAGATGGCTCAGTGGTTAAAAGCACTTGCTATGTAAGCATGAGAGCCTGAGTTTGAATTCTAAGAATCCATCCACATGAAAGCTGAATATCTGAGTGGAGACTGGAGAATCGCCATGAGCTCAAGGGCCATCAAGATGAGTGTAAGCAACAGAGAACCAACAAAGAAATCCTGTCTCAAAGCAAGGTTAAGGCAGGGACCATCATCTGATGTCTTCTGATCTACACACACACACACTCAGTATCCAGGCATGGGGAATGCAAATTGGAAGAGCCCCTGCCAGTTGTGTGTCCCTGTGAACCTGTGAATATACCTTATCTGGAAGCATTCAGGGGAAGAGGCATTTCACTGCAAAGTAATACTATAAGGAGAGTAAGATCACAGATGGGTGATACATGCTAGTTATGACATAACCTGGTTAGGGGATCTGAACTTGGAGTAGCTTTATTCATTCATAGAGAGACAGTATCTCGTGTAGACCAGGCAAACCTTAAACCAACAGTGTAGTCTTCCTGTGTCCACTTCTGGAGTACTGAGATTATAAGTATGTGCTACCACAGCAGGCCAAATATCCCATGTTATAAATGGAGAAATAATATCATACATCTATTCAGAGAATACAACACAATATCCATAGCAGTATGTAAAGTTTAAAGACCGGTATACAGGACTAGGAGCACAGATTGCTTGCCTAGTATGTGAGAAACCCTGGGTTTATCCCTAGCAAAGCCCCCCCCCCAAACAACAACAACAACAAAACCAAAATTGTAGTAAATTAAGGCACAAAAATGTACTCTTTGAGCTGGGCAAGGTAGTCTACACTTATAATCCCAGAGGTTCAAAGGCTGAATTAGCCCGTCTTAAACAATAACAAATCCCAATAAAGCAAAGAATGAATCAGACCTGACTTTAGTGAATCAGAACTGAAAGGAAATAAAACATAATAAACACTCAAACTCAAAAGTAGGTAGGCCTAACAGATATGAGAATGTTATATGAATACGAATACATGTATTTTTTATAACTTCACAGCTAACATGCAAGGTTAATCATTCATACTCAAAATCATCAAGTTTCAGGAATATTAGTAATTGCACACCGATATTCTATTTTTTTCCCATTTTTTATTTTATGCGCATTTGTGTTTTGCTTGCATATATGTCTGTGAGAGGGTGTCAGATCTTGAAATTACAGACAGTTGTGAGCTGCCACGTAGGTGCTGGGAATTGAACCTAGGTCCTCTAGAAGAGCAGTCAGTGCTTTTAACCACTGAGCCAACTCTCCAGCTCCAATATTCTATTTTTTATTTAAAATTTTAGAACATTTGTTTTGTCTGTGTGCATATGAGCAAGTTTGTATGTGTATGTATGTATATGGGGGTACATGTGTGGAGGTCAGTGGATAACTTGTGACTTGATTTTCACACTATGTGGTTCTGGAAATCCAACTCAGGTCACCAGGGTTGGCCAGTAAGCCTTTACCTACTTAACCATTTTGGCAGCCCTGATATACAGTCCAACAGTGAGACCAAGAAAGAGGGTTTTCAACAGATGCTGGAAATCATTATTTCTTTAGCTGAACAAAATATAAAACCAAGTGACTTATACTTAGACTCATATTGCAGAATTAAGAATCATATGTAGTTAGATCACTGAGAGGCTGGAAAAAAAACCCCAAACAAACAAACAAACAAAAACCCACCACAAAAACCAAGACCAACCAGGGTTAACAGCAAGACTGTGGCTCCCACCTCACACTGCCTGTAGACTCGCTGTCCAAATTTGGGGGATGCTACTTATCATCATATTCTCATTTTAACAGTTTATATGAGTGGGGGCAGTGGTGTGCCACAGTGCAGGAGCAAATGCCTAGCATAAATGAGCTACAAAGCAGGGCATGGTGGCCTACATCTTTAATCCCCGCACTGGAAGACAGAGGCAGAACTCCAAATTCAAGGGTAGATGGTCTACATAGTAAGTTTCAGGCCAGCCAGAACTACACAGTGAGACTGTCTTAAAAAAACAGAACACTAACAAACCAACCCAAAATACAATAGAGGACTGGAGAGATGGTGGTTAAGAGTGTTTAATGCTCTTTCAGAGGTCCTGAGTTCAGTTCCCAGCACCTACCTCTAGCAGATCACAGCCACCTCTAACTCTAGCTCTTCTAACTCTGGTGCCCCCTACTGGACTCCATCGGCAACCACACACACTTAGAGACACATACACACATATATATGTAAATTAAAAAAAAAAATCTTAAAACTGTCTTAAGCTAGTCTGCTATCATAGCTCTAGAAAAATTAACTTTGAAAAATCAGGTATTTTCTGTACATTTAAAAACTACCGCCAGGTGGTGGTGGTGCATGCCTTTAATCCCAGCACTTGGGGTACCCAGGAGGCAGAGGCAGGTGGATCTCTGTGAGTTTGAGGCCAGCCTGGTCTACAGAGCGAGATCCAGGACAGGCACCAAAACTATACAGAGAAACCCTGTCTCAAACAAACACACACACACACACACACCACCATACAGCCGGGCAGCGGTGATGCACGCCTTTAATCCCAGCGCTTGGGAGGCAGAGGCAGGCATATCTCTGTGAGTTCAAGGCCAGCCTGGTCTACACAGCGAGATCCAGGGCAGGCACCAAAACTACAGAGGAACTGTCTCAAACAACAAAAAACAAAAAACTACCATAGAGAGATTGTTCAAACATTAGGCCCAAATAAATACTCATTTCCATATACCTTAAGTTGTTCCTCAGTTATGTCACACAACAAAAATGTGATCATAGGGAAAATATTCATCATATAAATATACCATCAAACTAGTCACTCGTATCAGATTACTCACAAGTATCTCAATACTTGCTTGGGGTTAAGTCATCTCACTCCTACATTCTTACATGACCATGATAGAACTGAGTAATAGTATGTCCAAACTACTACTTCTCGGGTTATATCAGAAATCAGTGGTTTTATAACATAATCTTGGGGGTTGGTGAGAAGTTCAGTGGTAAGATGTTTGTTGAGTATACAGATTCCCAACCCCATGACTTGAGCCTCTCACTCCCTTAAGACATGGAGATGGGTGGTAGAACATTCTTTGATTTACATGGTGATATTATGGCAAATGTGGAAGGCAAAGTGAAAAAGGAGACTGGAGAAGCTACAAGTTTCTAAGGCAGGCCAATTTTGGGGAACTTCAAGAAGCAGAGGCTATGAGTTCAAGGGGAGCCTGGTCTACATAGCGATTTCTAGGCCAGCCAAGGCTATATACAGTGAGACCCTGTCTCAAATTAAAAGTTAAAGGCCTAGATTGTTTGTTTGTTTGTTTTTTTAACCTTAAACGTACTTATGTTCAACCTTAAAGTCACTATGATAAATAAAAGAAACTGGTCACAAAAGGACTATTATATGATTCTCTTCATACAAAGTTCCTGCCAAGCCAGGCATAGTGGACCTTGCTTTTAATTCCAACAGAAGCAGGTAGAGTTCAAGGCTAGTCTGGTGTACACAATGAGAAAACCAAAAAATCAAACTGGCCCTGGAGAGATGGTTCAGAAGAGCACTGATTGCTCTTCCAGAGGACCCAGGTTCAATTCCCCACACCCAAATGGCAGCTCTGTCTGTAACTCCAGTTTGCTGGCAAATCACCAGCACACAAACAAACAAACAGGAGCCGGGTGGTGGCGGCGCACGCCTTTAATACTAGCACTTGGGGCACTCGGGAGGCAGAGGCAGGAGACTCTGTGAGTTTGAGGCCAGCCTGGTCTACAGAGGGAGTTCCAGGACAGCCAGGGCTACACAGAGAAGCCCTATCCCCCAAAACAAACAAACAAACAAACAAACAAACAACCCCCAACCCTCTCCTCCACTAAGAAAAGAGGGGGAAAATCCCAGTCAAATTCAGAGACAGAATTTGTTAATTAGGAGGGTTACTGAAGAGAGGAAAGCAGGAAGAGCTTCAGGTGGGAAGATGAAGTCTTCGGGGCAGAAAGGAAGAGTTATACAAATAGGTATACCTTGGAACTGCACAGCTAAGATGGTTAACATTATAAATTATATCTCTATTGTATCAGATTAAAAAGAAAAAAACCCTGGAAAACAATATACAAAATAGAAAAGCATGCTAAAGTACTACCTCTAAGTATCACTACGTAGCCCCTGGTACTGGATCTCACTCTGTAGACTAGGCTGTCCTGGAACTCAGAGATCCACCTGCCCCTGGCCTCCCGAGTACTCGAGTACTGGGATTGAAAGTGTGTGCCACCACTATGCCCTGCATCACCTGGAAAGTCTTTACATGTCTACATATCCTTGGCAATTGGGAGATTTACTGTCCAAGTGGAAGACATAGCAGATTTTTAGATGTAAATGAAGAACTTGAAACCCAGGCCTGAGCTCCAGGGTCTTTAATGACCTTACCTGCTTTAATGTCACTCAAAGCAAAAAGACCAACTCGCGTGTCTCCATTCACAGACCACTTCTGTGTTTCGCAGTTAGGCTGGCAGCAGTGGTTCATGAACCGAGCATAGTTTCCTTTTGGACCAGCATCAATAATTCGATCCTAGAATTTCAAGAAAAGCTACCTGTTAGATTTCCTGAAACCTCTGCTATGTAGAAAACTAACCAACTATTTTCTATAATAAGATGAAGTGGATCCTTTTAAAAATCAAGATTTCTCAGAGTGGTGGTTCTACCACCAACTCCACTTGAAGGTTATGTTTCAGATATACTAAAGAGGAAAGTCTATGTGGGTTTAACAATGTGTTGTTATGACAAGCCCACCTAGGGGACTCTGATTTATACTGAAGTTTAAGAACCACTGCCTCAGGGAAGCAGCAGCTTATTCCGTTTTCTAAATTAGAAAGTTTACAGACCAGGGGTACATTAAAAATCATTTAATGAAATTTAAGTACTTAATCAGACACCCTACACCAAAGTGTAATTGAGAATGTCTTGCAGTAAAGACTCATAAACACAAGAGTACAACTTAAGAAATATTTACAAAGGTAAATGCCAGGAAAAGAGTTGTTAGTCTGAGCATGACGGGGCACCAATGTAATCCCAGGTACTGAGAATGCAGAGGCAGGACAAGAGCAACTTCTAGGCCGGCTGAGGTAACACAGTAAGGTTCTGATCCAAATTCTATAACAGCCTAACCTAAAGTAACTAACATGAAATAACAAAGCATAAAATAACAAACAAAATGTCATAACATAAATAAACAGAAGTAAAATAGGCTGAAGATGTAGTTCAGTTGTACAATGTTTGACTAGGGTGCATAGGTTTCTAAGTTTAATTCTCACACTAGCAAAGGGAGAACTCCAAAATCATTTATAGGAAAAAAAATTCATTGGAATCTAATATTCAAGCACAAAGAACTGTAGATATATAAGAAATAGGCACACTTGAAAATTTCTTCCAAAATATAACTCCAATAATCCTAAAATAAAACATTGAAAAAAAAAAAAAAAACAGCTGGGTGGTGGTGGTGGCGGTGGCGGCGGCGGCGGTGCACGCCTTTAATCCCAGCACTCAGGAGGCAGAGCCAGGCGGATCTCCGTGAGTTCCAGGCCAGCCTGGACTACCAAGTGAGTTCCAGGAAAGGCGCAAAGCTACACAGAGAAACCCTGTCTCGAAAAACCAAAACAAACAAACAAAACAAACAAACAAACAAAAATAGATACTTACTTGATTTCTTAAGTTTTACAATTTACATACACCTGTGGGTCACGACCCCAAAAAGATCATCAGAAAATATAGATATCTACATTATGATTCATAACAGTAGCAAAATTATAGTTATAAAGTAGCAATGAACACAAGGAACTGTAAAGGGTTGTAGCTTTAGGAAGGGTGAGGATCACTGACTTTCATGATCATCACAATATACTAGTTAGTCCTCCAGTTTGTAAAATAAAAGGGTAAAGGATTATTAACTCTTGTGGCCTTTTCATATACTTTTATGGCACTAAAAAACCCCAAATTATATTAGACCATTCAAAAAGAGTACTAAAAACAGCTTTACTGTTAAAAATGAGAAATTTAACCCTCTCCAGAATCAAGATCAAGAAAATTCTCATGTATATGGACAGAGTCTAGAACCTGGGTCTGGAACAAATACTTACTTTATCTAGAGTGAGCATATAGAAATTAGTGATATCGTGTTCTTGTGCATAACGGATTCGAGCTCTGCATTCCTCTTCATCTATTAGCTCACCCACATATTCATTCACAAATTCACCCTAGAATAAGAAACAGTTCATAACTTAATGGTAAAGTACACTGGTGTTTACATGTGCAAGTTTTATTTAAAAAATAGTATGGATGGGGGCTGGAGAGATGGCTCAGAGGTTAAGAGCACAGACTGCGCTTCCAGAGGTCCTGAGTTCAATTCCCAGCAACCACATGGTGGCTCACAACCATCTGTAATGAGATCTGGTGCCCTCTTCTGTCGTGCATGTAGGCAGAACACTGTATAGATAATAAATAAATAAAAAAAAAAATAGTATGGATGATTCTCCACAGTAGACTATGTGCATTTTATTATCTATGGTGCCTTAATCACTTCAGGAAGAAAATCACTTCCTCATTCCCACCAGCAGAATAGCCCCAGGGTACAAGGTACACTCAAGAACCACCAGAATTAGAAACTGAGAAGTCGTCATTCTGTTACCAGTCTGAGGGCCTGAAGCCAGTTTCAACTATTTCATCTTTCTTGGAGCGTGCCCTGCTTACTTTCCTTCTACATTTCATACTATTGTCCGCCCCACTCTGGGTAACACAATTATACCATTCCAGACTTTAATCCTTACCCTGGCTGGCAAAAAAGATAAATATTTGGTAAATGGCTTCATTGTGCTTCCTAGAAACCTCAACAAAATTCTTCTTTAAAAAAAAAATTATTTTTATCTTATGTGCATTGGTGTTTTGCCTGCATGTATGTCTGTGTGAAGATTCTGGATCCCCCTGAAACTAGAGTTATAAACAGTTGTGAGCTGCCATATGGTGCAGGGAATTGAACCTGGGTTCTCTGGAAAAACAGCCAGTGCTCTTAACCACTGAGACATCTATCCAGCCCCCAACAAAATTCTTTAGAAATTATGAAAATAAGGTTTATTTTACTAAATTGTCAAATAAGACTTATTTTTCTATCCAGAATGTATAATATTATCTGTTAAAAACTTGAACATCCAGGTCTGGTAGTGTACCCCTTTATTCCCAGCACTCAGGAGGCAGAGGCAGGCGGATCTCTGTGAGTTTAATATCAGGACAGCCAGGGCAACAGAGAGAAACCCTGTTTTGAAGAATTAAAACAAACAAACAAACAAACAAACAAAACCCAACCACCAAATAAACAAACAATCAAAAAAACCAAAATGCTTGAAGACCCTGGCAACTCCTCTTTGAAAAGTCCACACCTACATTCTTGGGCTTCTTTCCCATCCACCTTTCTCAAAATTAAAGGGGCTGGAGAGATGGCTCAACAGTTAAAAGCACAGGCTGTTCGTCCAGAGGACCTGGTACAATTCCTAATAATCACATGGCAGTTTACAACTGTCTGTAACTCCAGTTCCAGGGGATCTGACACCCTCATACAGACATACAGTAAGCAAAATAATAAATAAAATTAAATAATAACACACACACACACACACACACACACACACACACCCCTCTTAATAAACTATTGATTTGCCTTAAATGAAGATGGAGGTGATGGAGGCCCTCCACATTTCATGTTGAAGATTCCCTGCATTTTCACTGAAAGTTCAACACTGCTTATCACATTTAATAACCCCAAACTGTTTCTCCCGATTAAAATATTTTATTAGAATATTATAACCATCTTTTTTCCCTCATCTTCACTATGGCTCTAGAATTTTCACAAAAGTGTAAATAATCTCATAATATCTCTAAGTATTTCTCCCTGTTTTATTCTACATAGTGAACATGACCAAAGTAAGGACTTTGATGACAAGATCATCCATTCTCAAGCCTCTCTACACTTTGGAGCTTATTATAATCCCTAACTCTGTGTCCTCTATGTAATATTCTCATGTTCATCAAGAAGTACCACTTACTTCAAGAAAACAACAACGACGACAACAAAAAACCCTATAATTTAAGTTTTTCTTTACCTTCTTAATATCTGTTTTTGTCCGGAGACCCCAGCCCCTCTGTAACGTGCGAAAAATTTCGACCTCTGGATACTGGCGCTTGCTGAAGCACTGGTTCTGACAGCGCCCTCCAGCAGGACACACTGTGGGATGGCACTCATAGAGCAGCATCCGGTTGATGCACTCTGAGTCTATCCCACAGGGGTTCTCATCAGTAGCTTTACAGTTGCAACGGGGAATTTCTGACAGGTCTGCAGTGAAGATCTGTACCCTGCCAATAGGACGGTTCACCTGGAGAAGTACATAGTATCGTGGAAGTCAACATAAAACAATCCAGGACCTTTAATAGACAATTATCACTTCCTTCAAGTTATGACATATTTTACATGGTTTAAAGAACTCAAGATTATTTCACTAAAAAAAATAAAAAAATAAAGAACTCAAGATTGATGCAACTCATATAATAATAAAGCCATAGTTGATACATGAAATGTAAATTTCAAGCCAAGTATGCTGGTATATACCTTTAATCCCATCTATTTGGGAGACTAAGACAGGAGATCACAAAGTAAAGGCAAGCCCGGACAACTGAAATCCCATCTCCAATTAAAAGGGGGTAGGGTTGGGAGACTGTAGCTTGGTGGTAGAGTGCTTCCCTATAACCTCCAGTGCTAGGGAAAAAAATCAATGTCAAAGTTGCTAGGCCAAGGTGGCGCACGCCTTTAATCCCAGCACTCGGGAGGCAGAGCCAAGCGGATCTCTGTGAGTTCGAGGCCAGCCTGGGCTACAGAGCGAGATCCAGGAAAGGCGCAAAGCTACACAGGGAAACCCTGTCTCGAAAAACCAAAAAAAAAAAAAAAAAGTTGCTAGGCCAAAAGAATTTAAAACCAGGGTCTGACATAAGATGTTATAAAAACTAATATATACAAATAATCACCTTTTTTTGGAGGCGGAAGAATCGACTATTCATAACATTTAAAAAAACCACAAAATGCTAATAGTAAATCCTGAAGAGGGACAGTGAGATGGTTCAGCGGGCACGGAAGCTTATTGCCAAGTCTGACAAGGAGAGAACTCCCACAACTGTGCTGGAAATGACAATGAATTACTTTTTCTATTTTTATGCTCTCAACTCTCAAAGCAATTTTTAAATGTTTACCATGAGCAAGGAAAAGAAAGGAGCCATACAGTGTCATTCTACTACATAGCCTCCCAAGACGGGTCCCCTCACCTTTATATGTTTATAAGGTGGTGGCTTCTTGTCATTCTTTCGATCTTCCTGCAGCTGTCTCAGCTCTTTTTGGGCCTTTAACTCTTCAAACCTTGCTGCAGCTTCCTGAAGAGCTGAGGAAACAAAACAAAATCACTTAAAAACAAAAAACAAAAACTGGGTATACTTATTTTACTCTATCTCCCCCTTTAAGGTAAAGAAAAACCCATGTCTTGCCAGGTAGTGTGGTGCACACCTTTAATCCTAGCACTCAGAAGGCAGCGGCAGGCGGAACTGTGTGAGTTTGAGGTTAGCCTGGTCTAAAGAGTGAGTTCTAGGACAGCCAGGGCTACATAGAGAAACTCTGTCTCGAGACACCCCACCCCCCACCCCCGGCAAAGGAAAGAAAATCCATGTCCTAGCAACAATAGATCAACATTACAATTACATGAAAAACCAAAACCATATCATCAATTTTTAAATGGTCATGTAAGGCTCCAAAGTATTCAGATATAGCATTAAGATAAAATACAACCCATCAACAAATATAAAATACACACTGCTACAGTCAGAGCAAAATAAAAATTGTGCTGCTTCCTAAAGCACAACTTCCTAGGTGCCATGGGCAGTGTGCCTGCTACATTCTTGAAGAATTTCAAAGGTGACGTTCTCCTTTCCTTGTAGGGTCTACTCTTAATACTCATTCTGTAAATTTCACCATGGGTTCCAACAAGCAGATCTTTCTATCTAATCTAAATTCACCCAGTGCTTTCATAATCCTTAAATTGCAATACCTAAAAAATCCAACAAATCTGACTCCTAAGTTTTCTCAACATAAACTTTTAATTCTGTTCTTCAACCAGGATAAAACTGAGAATTTTCATCTTTCCCCCTCTCCTTTTTGTAGCTTTTCTGTTACTTCTTTAAAGAAATTCTCGCCGGGCGGTGGTGGCACACGCCTTTAATCCCAGCACTCAGGAGGCAGAGCCAGGCGGATCTTTGTGAGTTCGAGGCCAGCGTGGTCTACAGAGCGAGATCCAGGAAAGGCGCAAAGCTACACAGAGAAACCCTGTCTCGAAAAAAAAAAAAAAAAGGCTCCCCTCCCCAAAAGAAATTCTCTCCACTAGGAGGAGGAGGAGGAGAAGGGGGTGGGGGTAGAGGTAGTGGTGGTGGTGGCGGCGGCGGCGGCGGCCGCCTTTAATCCCAGTACTCCGGAGGCAGAGCCAGGTGGATCTCTGTGAGTTCGAGGCCAGCCTGGGACACAGAGTGAGTTCCAGGACAGGCTCCAAAGCTACACAGAGATACCCTGTCTCAACCCACCCCCACCCCAAAAAAGGAAGAAATTCTCTCCTCTGACCAATATTGAATACCCTGTGATTATTATGCATCTCCTGCCTTGTCTTCAGTGTTTATCCTGTTCTGCACAATTAATTCCTTATTATAGTTTAATCTTCTCTTCTTCTTCTTTTTTTTTTTTTTCTTTTAAGACAGGGTTTCTCTGTGTAGTTTTGGAGCCTGTCCTGGATCTCACTCTGTGGACCAGACAGGCCTCGAACTCAGAGATTGCCTGGCTCTGCCTCCTGAGTGCTGGGATTAAAGGTGTGCTGCGTTGCAGCCGCCGCCGCCGCCACCGCCACCCGGCTTAATCTTCTATTTTTAGAACTACCCAAACTATTTTCATTCATCATTCCAGATATAGGCTCTCATCTTATAACCTACATTGAGAGCCTGTCTCAAAAGCAAGGAAGAAAAAAGAAAAAAATTGGAATTTCAGTCTAATCACCACAGCCAAAACCCTTCCTGCACAACTCACTGAGCGGCACAGAGACCTTAGGCCAATAATATAACTCGTCCACCCCCAAGTTTTTTGAGACAAGGTTTCTCTGTGTAACTGCCCTGGCTGTCCTGGACCTCGATTTGTAGACCAGGCTGGCTTCGAACTCAGAGATCCACCTTCCTCTGCATCCCCAGTGCTGGGATAAAAGCGTGAGCTACCAAACCCAGTTTCAAATAATGCAACTTTTACATGGCCAATTCTTTACCTGCAAAATCAGGATGCTATCTACTCATAGGGTTGCTGTAAAACTTAAAACAGGAAACATTGCACAGGCCTGGACAATAATAAATGTTAACTATTATTATGGTTCTCTCTTCAAAGCATCACTTGGTAAATATACCTGACTTCAAAACTTCAAATCCCAGACTACCTAGGCTTTGTGTTTAGCATTCGATGCATGTCTCCTCCAACAATTACAGGATGACATTGTGATTGTCGATACCTATGTTAGACTCTCCCACAAAGACATATTCCTAGAGGGCTAAGTATTTCGCCAGCCCTTGGTCTAGAGAGATACAATGACGAATATACGAAAACTTCAACAGGCTCAGACACAGGGCCTTTCCTATACTCTGTATTCTCTTCTGGCCTCAATGACAGCCAGCTTAGCGCCGACAAAGATGGCGGTGGTGTAGTCACCATCTGAGGTGACAGGACTCAATATTCAAGCTCCTGCAGTATTAGTACCAGAAGCCCAGGTTTTCCACAGAAACCAGATGGCAAATAGGGATATACTCACAGATCTAAGAATGCAGGGTAAACAAACATTTGATAAGCTAATATTCTGTTCTAATTTAAAGAACATAGGTCTCTAGAATCATATTGCTAGAAAGCATCAGTTTTGTTTTTCAAAACTGTTTCTCTGTGTAGCCCAGGCTGTCCTGGAACTCAAGAGATCTGTCTGCCTCTGCCTCCTGAACACTGAGATTAAAGGTGTGCACTATCACCACCTGGCTAGGCATCAGTTTTAAAATCCCTTTCCTCCTCACCCTGCAGGCAATTCTTAAACTTCAATATCCCTTTAACAAGAAATATACTGCCTTTCAAAGGATAACTACAGGAAGAAGGTGTTTTTCACTGAGGGAACACCATGTGCCTTGCAGATTTACTTTATTCAGAAAGCTATTCAAAGATTCCCCCTCCCCCCACTCCCCCAATTATATCTTAAGGGAAAGACAAGGCTCAAAATTGACTTAGTTGTGCTAATACCAGGGGATATATCTTAGCCTCAGCAGACATTATTGTCTTCAATGCTAGACCAGTTTATTAAAAATCTTTACTTCTCTGCAATTTTAATTGCCTTTATAACTTGTGTAAAAAAAAAAAAATCCCCCCAATCTTAAAAAACAATAAAAACCTGTTAAAGTCCTTCCATAGCAAACCAAAATGAGTTACACAGCTCAGTCTTTTGATGAGATGAGATGCTGAACGGCAAAGACCAAGGAAAGTCTTCCTCAAGTCCAGTTAACACTGAAACTATGATTTATGGAGTCACCAACTTCTTTACAACAGCAACAGCTCTATCAAACATGACGCTGCTAGGTCGGAACGCACAGCACTATGGAAATTCTGCTTTATTTACTTCTTCCCTCCCTCTCTCTCTGGGACAAGGTCTCTCTACAGACTCACTATGTAGACCAGGCTAGCCATGAACTCACAGAGGTCCACCTGCTTGCCTCCAGAGTACTGGAATTAAATAAAAGGTGAATGCTACCATACCTGTCCTACCATACCTGTTGGGGGTGGGGGGGGGGAGAGTGAGACAGGGAGGGGAAAGCAGAGTCTTGCTACTCAACAGCAGAAGCTGGTCTCAAATTTGTGATCCTTCTAACCCCTGGAATTATAGGTGTATATCAGCATGGATACCTAAATTTGAAAACTGTTTTAAGTGCTGGAAATCAATTCATGACCTTACAAATGCCAGGCAAAAGGGGAAGATGAACAGGAATCTCACATACACAACTTAAGTAAAACATAGCTCTTTGAACAGATGAAGATAGGTTTCTTCTGTATCCCAGAATCTAATCAATATTTATATGTATAATTCAGCTATCATTTGGCTTAAAAGGGCTTATTGGGAAATGTTATCATTTTTACTATTTTCTACAGAGAAAATATTTTTACTTTTTAAGATAACCCTGGACTTTTGAATTATAACCTGTTTTTATGTTCAAGCAAAAAAAAAAAAAAAGTTGTTATGGGGGGCTGGAGAGATGGCTGTGATTAAGAGCACTGGCTGTTCTTCTAGAGGTCCTGAGTTCAATTCCCAGAAACCCACATGGTGGGTCACAACCACCTGTAGTGAGATCTGGCACTCTCTTCCGGCCTGTAGGCATACATGCAGAGAGAACACTGTATACATAATAAATAAATCTTAAAAAAAAAAAAAAAAAAAGAAAGAAAGAAAACGAAAAAGAAGAAAAATGCCAGGCAAGCCCTGCACCATTAACTCCATCTATAATCCCAATTCTGTTTTACTGGATGGTCTCATATGACCCAGGCCACTCAACTTGTGCTTCTCCACCCAAGAGCTGGAATCACAGGTGTGTGCTAAAGACGCCCGTCTTCTCCTTTTTTCCCTTTGAGCAAAAATCATCCTGGAACTCACTATGTAATGCAGGGTACCTTGACCCTGCAATTCTTCTGCCTTAGCCTCAAGACCTGGGATTACAAGCAGGCATCACAATATTTCAGACACTCTGAACCATTTATATGAACTTGAACACGGAGCAGATACTCAGCTACAGAAGTCTCTGCCTGCCTGAGGAATAGTAAGGGTAAAATTACCTCCCCCACCCCATGAATGACGATGACGTCATTCGGATGATCGATGGACGGTCGCGGGAATCGAACTCGCCACCTCGGCCGCCGCGGGCCGGCCGCCTGACCTCAGAGCCACCACCTCTCCGTGTCGCTAAAATTACCTTTTTTATATGTCCCATCAACTCCTTTCCCCATCTTATCCTTGCTGCTCACATCTCCTTCCATGTAAGGAAAGACTCGGGCCTGATGAGTCCATAGATAGTCATTAGATCCAAAGAAGAGAACAGGGAACTCTCCCACATCATGTCTCATTTTATCAATGTTAGAGGGAACAGCTCGAGGATGACAGATCTCAGCTGGCCACCACCTGGAAAAGGTACAAATAAGAGAAGGAACCTCTACAAGGTTGCAAAGGCACTGGGAAAACAACCTATTTAAGTTTTTCCTTTTTCTTTTTCCTGCACGTGTGTTTATACAGTGTGCACACAGACACAGAGTGAACAACAACGTCTTCCCGAGTTACTGTCCCTCTGTGTACTGAGGAGGCAGGTTCTCAGGCTGAAGCTGGAGTTCACGAGTGCTTTCTAGTCTAGCAAGCCAGTTTACCCCAGGGATCCTTACCTTTGCCTCCCAAGATCTGAGACTACAGACCGGCTACCAGACCTGCCTCACATTTGTCAAAGTGCTAGGTTCAGAACACTAGTCCTCCTCATATTTGCAGATCAAGCATTTTTTTCACTCATTCACATCAAGCAGAATGTCCCAGAAGCTCACTCACAAACACAGATAATTTCTTAGAATCAGTTATTTTACTTTGAGAAAATAATTATGATACATGAATATTTATAATGTTCACTGAAGAATTTTCAACAATGAAATGAAAATCTGACTAAGAGCCCATGGGGCTATTCTACAGGACTTTGTTCCATTCCCGGCACCCATGTCAGGCGGCTCACAGCCACCTGTATATTAGGTTCCATAGAATTCCATGCTTCTGGTCTCAAAGGGCACTTGGACTCATATACACATCTCCACATTTAGACACATACACAATTAATTTATTAAATTAATTGTAACAGGAGAGATGAAAATGTGACAATGAAGAATGGGAAATTAATGCTCATCATTAAGGGTATCAACCGTAGTAGTATACCAGACAATCTGGACTTTAAAGAAGAAACTTCCGGACGGACTAGGTGGCACATTTTCAATCCCAGGAGAGATTTAAACTCAGGAAGCAGAGGCAGTTTCAGGCCAGTCTGGTTTACATATCAAGTTGGAGATCAAGTTGAGGTCAGCCAGGGCTACATAGTGAATACCTTAACTCAAAAGCAAAAACTAAAAAAGAAAGTCCCAGTAATTATCTAACCAAGACAATTAGTATTTCCATCTTTTAATATCTATCATTTCTTTGTTAATAACCTTCAAACTTTTCTCTAGAAGACCTTTTTTTTTTTTAAACTTGTTTTGATACAGAGTCTTGCTATATAGCCAGAACTGGTCATGACCTTGTGATCGTCCTGCCTTAGGCTCCAAAGTGCTGGGAACACAGGGTATAATACCACATACCTAGTAATTCATAAAATATATAACCATAGTGTGCCCTGTTATATATTGAAATTGTTCATTTTAGCTAGGTAAGTGACTGGAACCAGAGGCAGGATGTCTATCTACCATAACCCAAGAAACAGAGCATGATACAGAACAGACTGCCGTTCTCTGTCACGCTCACTCACCTGTATCGACCAACCTTTACCCAGACAATCTCCCTGTAGTGTGGTTTTTTGCCTGCCTTGCAGTCATTGCAATACCAATTTCCTTCAGGAATATCAATGTTTAGGCACTCACGATGAAAAGCAGCAGGGCAGGAATCACAGCACAGAAGGCTGCCTCCTACAGGAATAAAAAACCTGGCATTTAGACCACAAGGTTATATATAAAATCCCAGCAGAAATAGCTTTTGCTCAGCTCCTAGTCAATTATTTGTAATTCTAGTCAAGGGCTTAGTGAAACACATGCAGAAAAACTTTTCTGTAACAATATGCTCGTTCTAATATTCCTGAGCTCCCAGCTCACATCAAAATTTTTCATATTCAGATAATAAACAGTACATTTTACTAGCAAAATTAGTTATGGCAATGAGGTGAAAAGTAAACAAAATTTATGTGCATAAATATCAATATAAACATTTTCTCCTAAGACTATTTATAGCAAATAGAAACCACAGTATAAAAAAAGCACAATTAAGTCTTGTGTATGTACATGTTTGTGTGTTTGCACGCATGTGGAGGTCAGAGGTTGGTGTTAGATGTCTTCCTTGATCACCTTCCACCTTATTTTTTATGACAAGGTCTCTTACTGAACCTGGAGCTCATCCATTCTGCTAGGCTGGTTGGCTAGCCAATGAACTCAAGTTCTCTCTCTGTCTCTGCCCTAACAGTATGTCATGTTATAGCAATGTACCTCTTGTTTTACATGAGCAAGGGAATCTGAACTCTGGTTGTCATGCTTGTGTGGCTGGGACTTTACCAACTCAACCATCCCTGCAACACTAAAACTGGATTCAGCTGGTGACAGGAAGGGGCTTTAAGCTCTAAGACCATACCACTTCAGGAATTTACTTTCCCTATTGAGATCTAATTTTCCTAATAGCAACATTTTATAATGAACAGTCCCTATTTAGAGCACAGTCAACACATCACGCAGCAGTACCTGACACATAAACAGCACCTCCACATGGCTGGGTCTTTCCATTCTTTTTCCCCTCTTAACACTAACTCTTCAGAACTTCGCAGTTTCAGCCACATAGTTATATTATTTGCTTTGTTGCCAGAGGGGAGTCACAGATGAAACACTTCTAAGCAGGGTGCTTGGCATCCCTATTGAACAGTTACCTGAGTTTCCTGGTTCACAACTTAGTTTCCATTTGCCATCACACTCTCATTAAAATTGTTTTTAAATAAAGTGTGGTTAGAGACTTAGCACAATGAGAGAATTTTAGGTGACATTTGGACTTGTTTTTTAACATACATGAATGAACTTCTTTCCTAGCCTGTACTAATGTTTTTCTATATTGTTCTAGCTACTTTTTTTTCAGGGTGGGCATGGTAGTAACTGCCTTTAATAGAAGCACATTGGAGGCAGAAGCAAGTGGATCTCTGTGAGTTTGAGGTTAGTTTGGTCTACAAAGCAAGTTCCAGGACAGCCAAGCC
This sequence comes from Peromyscus nudipes, assembly GCA_902168325.1. Lineage (NCBI taxonomy): Eukaryota > Metazoa > Chordata > Mammalia > Rodentia > Cricetidae > Peromyscus > Peromyscus nudipes. Next base: position 22,941 of record CABHPH010113307.1, read on the forward strand.
TATACATAGACCCTGTCATAAAAATAAATATACATATATAAAATAAAATAAGAACTTTCTTCAGGAGTTGGAAAGATGGCTCAGTTGGGATTCAAAGCATGGGCTGCTCTAGCAGAGGACCAGGGTTTGAACCCCCAGCAACCACATGGTTACTAACAACCTTCTGTAACTCTAGTTCTAGGGGATCTGAAACCATCTTCTGGCCTTCTCTGGCACTGCATTCATGTGATATACAGACATACACCGCAAAGATTATAGGTGCATACCACATCAATTTATATAAAATCTAATGCTTTGGGCATGCTAGGCTAGGCAAGTACTATGCCAACTGAGTTATAGTCCAGCCTCATGTATTATAAATTCAAGAGGATACATGAGGGACTGGAGAGATGTCTCAGTGGTCATAATAGGCTCGCTATTTAACTATGAGGACCCTAAGTAAGGATTCCCAGTACCCAAGGAAAGCCAGCCTGTAAACCCAGCACTGAGTAGCTGAGACAAGCAGATCCTAGGGATTCTATAGCACATCAGTCTAGCCAAGAAAAGTTGACTGAGAGATCTTATTTTCAGAGTAAGAGAGATGGGCCAAGTTTGAAGACCTGAGCTTGATATTCAGGACCCATATGGTAGAAGGAGAGAACCATCTCCTATAAATTGTCCACATATTCACTCCAAAACACATAAAATATAAAACATTAGATAATTCCTTTGAAACCACTCAAAATCAGAAGTCATATCTTACCTTCTGAGCACACAAAACACCAGCTAACATTAACATGCTCATGATTTCGGCAACCCCGCCTAGGGGTGAAGTGATTAGGGCAGATGATACTATTAGATGCAAGGATTTTTGACCCAGCAGCAAGACAAAAGTCATTAGCATGGTATGCCACAGGACAGCGGACACAGCGCATCAGACGACCTACATATACGGATGGCAGAGAAATGGGGGAGGAGCAAGAGAAAAAGATTACATATGGAAACAAAGTGCACTATGTAAGTCTATTTGTCAGCAGAGAGACCGACTACCTAAAAACATGGCTCTTATACATGTATTCCACTGTTAAGAGTAAGAGGAGCTGGGCGGTGGTGGCGCACGCCTTTAATCCCAGCACTCAGGAGGCAGAGCCAGGTGGATCTCTGAGTTCGAGGCCAGCCTGGGCTACCAGTGAGTTCCAGGACAGGCACCAAAACTACACAGAGAAACCCTGTCTCAAAAAACAAACAAACAAAAACAAAACAAAACAAAACAAAACAAAAAAAAGGGCTGGAGAGATGGCTCAGAGGTTAAGAGCACCGATTGTTCTTCCAGAGGTCCTGAGTTCAATTCCCAGCACCCACATGGTGGCTCACAGCCATCTGTAATGACATCTGGCACCCTCTTCTGTGTACATAACAAATAAATAAATCTTTAAAGAGGGAAGCTCTGCGCTAGTCCCCAGTGGGAGTAGGACTGCACAACTGTAAATACACCTGCCTCAGCAAGGAGACCACGAGCCAGATAACTGCCTTGAATCCTCTAATGCCTCGAATAAGTCAAAAGGAATGAAAAGGAATAGACTCATGAGGCAGAGGCAGGTGAGCTCAGAGGCCAGCCTGGTCTACAGAGGGAGTTCCAGGACAGCCAAGCTACACAGAGAAACCTTGTCATAAAAACCAAAAGATTTAAAAAAAAAAAAAAAAAAAAAAGGAATGGAACAGTGGTACTAATGTTTGTAGTACTCTACGATGCTTATTTCCCACATGGATCTCCTAATATACCTCAGCAACTAAAAACCAGTATCAAACTACTTAAATCAATCTATATGGCAGCAACAATTAAAAGGGAATATAAAATGCACTGAATAGAAGATGTTTTCAAACAAAATCTCCCGAGATATCTAAATATTTTAAACTACCAGCTAGAAATCCCATAGAATACAACATGCTATCAGTGAAATTCATTACTCTATTAGGCTACAATGATGCTACTTTACCAAATTGACAAGCAGGAGTCTATAAAGAGATGCTCCAGATTGCACTTGAAAATAAATATTTTCAAAGCAACTGAAGTCTTATAATTAGATTGGTTTATATTAAAAAACAACATCTGGGCGGTGGTGGTGGTGCACACCTTTAATCCCAGCACTCAGGAGGAAGAGGCAGGTGGATCTCTGTGAGTTCGAGGCCAGTCTGGTGTACAGAGTGAGTTCCATGACAGGCACCAAAGCTACACAGAGAAACCCTGTCTCAAAAAACAAAAAACAGCAGCAGCAACAACAACAACAACAAACCAAAACCACAACAACAAAAATTACCTTTAGAAGCAGATACATTGGCTGGATTAGCAGCATGGCAAGTTATACAGATGTGGAGGGGGCACCTGAAGCCCTTGTTCTGCATGACAGTTGGTGGGTACTTCTGGACACATTCTTCATGGTAAAACTTTCCACATAAGGGCAGAAGGCACCTTTTTACATCTTCCCCACTCTGCTTACATACAAAACAGGTATGGATTCCTGGGAAAGGAAAGAGGAAACAAGTTAGTATTACAGGAATCTACCTAAGCTAATCTATCCAAGCCATTAGGTCTAAGTTAGTGAAGAACTTTACTGAACCAAACTGACAAAATCTGACCCTAATAAATGAAGAACTTTAGTACCTTTATAAGTGGGCAATTTGATCTGATAATGTGCTTATTGGTATGATGTAACAGGGTGTGTATTATACTGTCTACAAAGCATTCCTGTCAAAACAGAAACTCAATTGTGATCAAATCCAGCCTCTAGATCCAACTACATTGTAGGTGATACAGAAAACACAGGAACAAGGGGTTGGCCAGACATCCCAGTGGGTCTAAGTGTTTGCTCTCAAGTCTTATTCCTGGTCTGTGTGATAAAATCTCCTGACAAAGCAAGAATTTATTTTAGCTTACAATTTCAGATTATGGTCTATCACTTCACGATGTCAAGGTGAAAGAAACTTGAAGCAGCCAGTGCTACTCAGTCAGGAGTAGAGAGAATGAATGTATGGGATGCACTTTTAGACTAGATTTTGCCAAGGCAATTTCCTATAGACATGCCCACAGGCCAAGCAGATTTAGACCATTTTTTGTGAAGCTTTCTGGGGAATTCTGAGACCCGAACTCAAGAGATCCACCTACTTCTCTCTACTTCTCAAGTGTTAGGATTAAAGGCTTGTACCACTGCATTCAGCACACTTCTTATCCCTTCTCAGATAATTCTACATTGTGTCAAGCTGACAATTCAGCACACTTCTTATCCCTTCTCAGATAATTCTACATTGTGTTGTGTCAAGCTAACAATTATAACTATCAGTCAGTTTTGATCTTTTTTTTTTTTTTTCTTAAGAGTTTTATTTATTTATTATGTATTCTGCCTGCATGCCAGAAGAGGGCACCAGATCTCATTGCAGATGGCTGTGGTTTCTGAGAACTGAACTCAGGACCTCTGGAAGAGCAGTCAGTGATCTTAACCTCTGAGCTATCTCTATGCCCACCCCCCCTTCTTTTAATACCTTTGAGACAAATGGAAAAAATCTGAAAATGAACCCAGGAGTTACTATAACTCTTGAAAATCTATTGGATTTTCTTTTGAAAGTTCTGTTAGAAGACTTCAATGAGCACTTACAGATTCTTTGTGTGTGTACATGTTTGTAAGTGGAGGTTAAGGTTGACACAGAATGTCTTCCTCAGTCACTTTCTACCTTTTATATTTATTTTGTTTATTTTTGGTTTTTATTTTTGATACAGGGTTTCTCTGTATAACAGCTCTGGAACTTGCTTTGTAGACCAGGCTGGCCTCAAACTCACAGAGCTATCCCTGCCTCTGCCTCTCAAGTGCTGGGGTTAAAGGTGTGAGCTAACGCTGCCCAGCCTCTACCTTTTATTTTTTAAAAGATTTATTTATTTGGCATGAGGCCACAAGAGGATGTTGGATCCCCTGGAACCTGAGTTACAGGCAGTTGTGATCTACCCAATTTGGTTGCAGGGCAATGAACTCAGTTTCTATGAAAGAGCACCAAGGCCTAGCCCCAACTCTCCTTACTTTTTGAAACAATGTGGCTAGATAGTGAGCTCCAGGAAGCTGCCTGTCTTTGCTTCCCAGTGGCTGGGATTACACACACACACAGCCATACCTGATCTTTTACATGGATACTAGGAATCCAAACTCAGGTCCTCATGCTGGTATGATAATCATTTTACTGACTGCGCCACCTTCCTAACAGAACACATGCAAACTCTTTACAAAAGTTCACAAACTCTTTACTTTTTGTTCTACCATTATTTAAATGAAAAGTTAAGGAAAGAAAGAGAAGCGGGAACGGGGAGAAAGAAACCCTGATTTGGAGATACAGTACCATAAGATGCAGAGGAAGGGAAAAGGCCAGTACTGAAAAGCAAATTTGAGCATGAACCTTGACATCTGCCACGAAATAGAAGCTCATTTAACTAAAATACCCATCTATAAATACGGAGATCATTCAGTTAATAAAATCTAAGGAAAAATGTAAACTATGTATTTGTAAAGAAACAAGTGGATACTACAGACCTGCTATTATTCAACTAGAGCAATCTAAGCAATGAGATGATCACCCTGTAAAACAGGGAGAGCCACCAGGTAAGGAAATAACATCTTATTTTGTTGTCTAAGAGCGGGTAAAATAGTTCTTAAAAAAAAGAGACTGATTTATATGATAGTTCTGTGATATACTGCTTGCCTACCTAGCCTGCATAAGACTCTGAATCTAACTCACAAGTTACTCTAAAATAGATTATACACATAACTATGAAGACAGAAACTATTAAAACCACAGAAGACATACTAGTGGGAAAACAAAGGGCCACCGAGTTGAACTGTATTTATTAAATACAACAAAATAATACAAATCAAAGTTGATAAACTAGGGACCCAGAGACGCCTCAGTGGTTAAGAGCACACTGGTTTCTCTTCCAGAAGACAGATGCCAGCACCCATATGGCATCTCACAACCATTTGTAACTCCAATTCCAGGGGAACCAATATCCTCTTCTAGCTTTTGAGGTCACCAGGCATGCAGGTGGTGTACATACATACATACATACATACATACATACAGGCAGGCAGGCAAAAATGCTCATACACATAAAATAAAAATCTTCTTAGAAGTTGACAAACTAGACTTTATCAAATTCTGAGCCAGGAATAATGGTGTATACTTGTAATACCAACAATGATGAGGGTCCTTGAGAATTTTACAGCCAGCCTGAGATCATATC
>CABHPH010113308.1:2102-9602 GCA_902168325.1 Peromyscus nudipes
AACAGTTTGCAAGTGAGAGTTTTACACACCCTCTGCCTTCTCCCTCTCCCAAACCAACACAAGCCAGTGAAAGGTTTGTTTCCAGCAAACAACTCAATTTCACCAGGTAGCCACATACATGCCCCTGGCACACTCATCGCAATAAGCTTCTGCCATGGTCCCGAGCTTCGAGAACCTCATTTCCAAGTTTCAGCTCTGCCACGTTGCCAGTGTCCCTCAGGAGTGCTCAGGGAGGCCACTGTCTTCGTCACAGATTATTTTTACTCCTTACATTCCCCGCTGGGATGCACGCCAATATTTTCATATCTAGAGCAGAGCAAGAACACACACACACACACACACACACACACACTGCAGAAATACAGTCCAGATATTAAGTACAGATCATACCCTCCAGACTGTCAGGCTGAGAAACGATTAGGGCAAGTGTACCGTCCCACAATCTCCAACGTGTTAAAATAATTTAATTGGGTATTTCATGGCACATTTTGCATTATTATGGCTCCCTTTGGAGGCAACAAATGATTTGCTTCAGTAATATAGAGTCCCAAGTAGTAGCATTATGTGATTAAGTAAGTGGAAACATCACCCATTAAATTCAGTTCAGTCATGCTTACATCCATCTTATTTCTTTCTTTATAATTTAAATTTTCCTGCCCGTACACATATCCACCTGAGACCATTTTTAAGTCATCTGTTTATGAGACTTTCTATTCTTGCTTTTTATCCAATTACTGCTGACTTTCAAGTTTCAGAACTGCAATTTAATTCTCCTTTGTTAAGTGGATTGACCGTTAGGTTCTATAAGTCACAGGAAGGCCGTACTCAATTTCCATATTTACAGTGGTTCTCCAAAACATTTCAAAAGGCTTGTTTTGTGGGCCTCATAGCAATTCGGGTTTATTAGACTTAAGCGTTTGATTGGAACATGCATAGCCATTAACCAGTGGTCTCAATCAGCCTCTCGCCGATTAAGTTCAACTGTGTATCAGAGGGCAGTGGGAAATAACTTGAAAATTCTAGAACAAAGCTTCTTAACCTTCCTGAGCCATTGCCCCCTTGAGAATATAACAAAAGGTGTAGGTCCTCTCCACAAAGCAAGTATAGATTTTTTTCAAAGCTTTATTATTATGTTATTTTTAAGGGGGTTGCATATACATATCCTACTTAGTAGTTTACAAGACTCATCCTTATGCTCCTCCTGTAGAGGAGTAGTTCTCATACGGGGATGATTCTGCCATCCTAGCGACACATTGTGATGTCTGGACACGTGCTTAGTTGTTATGAATAAAGAGGGTGAGACGCTGCCAGATTCTAGTGTGTAGAAGCCAGTGACATTCCTAAATATCCCACAAAGCACAGAACACCCTTTACAATGGAGACTTACTTGGTCCAAAACATCTATAGTGCCCAGTTGTGAAATCATAATCTAAAAAGCACAGGTACACACACACACACACACACACACACACACACACACACACACACACGGGAAAATCCACTTAGTCAACCAGTTATTCAGCAAAATTTTACTAAATAGGTGCTAAGTCACATACGACAGCCACTGGGGACATAGAAGTAAGGCAGAGTTCCTGTCTTCTATAAATGTCACTCGTCAGAAATAAAGTAGATTAAAACAAAACCAATTAAAAAAATTGTGCTAACTGAATGTGGTAACTCATGCCTCTAACTCCAGCTGCTCAGGTGAGGCAAGAGTATCCTGACTTTTAGGCCATCCTGGACAACAGAGGGAGACCTTAGCTACAAAACACTGAGATGTATCACTTAAGTTACAATGAATTCAGTTGCCATCTAATACTTTAACCAGCTAGGGGCCTGACTTACCAATTTTGTTTTTGTACAAAAAGAAATCCAAGGTTAGGCAGTCCCAGAAACATAAGGTATCTCCCCACTACTGACATCAGATACCATTAATTTTCCAGCTCTGCTGCTGTTATGCCTTTATTTCCATTTTCACAAGATGTGTACTGTTCCTTAATACACAAATTTGAATTCCAAACAGCAGAGGAGGCAGAATGAAGAATAAAGTCGTGTGCAGAGTCATTAAGTCTGTCTCTTTTTTAAATGGAAATGAGGACTTCCTGGAAATTCTACCAGAAGTCTTCACCCGTATAGCTCATGGGCTATAATGGGATCACGTGACCACATGTAGCTGCAAGGGAATCTATGAAAATAGCATTTCCTTTTTGTTTTGAGATGGGTTTCACATTTTCCCCTAGTTCCCCCGAACTCCTAGACTCATGCAGTTGCTCTGCCTCAGCCTCCCAAGTAGTTGGAGCTGCAAGTTTATACCATTGCATCCTAAGTCAAGGAGTTCTAGTTGATCACGTTGTTATTCTAAAAAAAACCAGAATTCTGTTGATAAGAGATACAGAACTGATGAAGAATGAGGCTAATTAGTCTTATTAAATAAAACCCAGAGTCAGATATCAAGGGTGAAAGCTGAAAGATCAGAGAAATAGAGCAGCCAACCACTAGAAACTTCTTACCTCTACGAATTCTCAGACTGAATGCCTCAAGATCCTGTCTCCACTCACCTTACATTCTGGTCTCCACCTCCCTATTGCTGGGATTAAAGGTGTGAGCCACCACCAAGTGCTCTGTTTCTCTTTTCAACTGGTTCAGTCTCGTGTAGCCCAGGGTGGCCTTGAACTCCTGATCTTCCTGCTTCCTCCTCCCAAGTGCTGGGATTCAAGGTGTGTGCCACCACTGCCTGGCCTCTATGGTTAACTAATGGCTAACTCTGCCCTCTGATCTCCAGGCAAGCATTATTTGTCAGAATACAAACACAATATCACACAACATAGAACAGATATTAGGAAAGTCATCAGCAATGGCAGCCTTTAGTGGGGTAAAATACAAGAACACAGAATGTAGGAACTACATGCTAAGGCTCATAACATGTATACTAATACATTTGAGCAATCAAGCACTCTACTGGATGTATAAACAGACACTTGAAAAAAGGGGCAGTGCATATGTGTGTACATTTGAGAACAGTATAGCTGTGTATTGTGTACCACAATAGTGCAAGCAGATGAAACTACACACAAAATGACTGGAGTGGGAACTGAGCAGTATAATGAGAAATGATACAAGGCTGGAGAGTCACGGCCTGCAGCTTGTACTGCTGAATTTGGATATTTCCCTGAGGGCAAAGGAAAGCCTTTATTAGATTAAAAGCAAGGACACCACACTATGGGAACATCCACTTCACAAGATCATTCTGAAGCGAGACATGGTAGGACACTCTGTAAGCCTAGCACTTGGGAGACAGAGGCAGCAGGATCACTTTTGAAGTCATCTTGGCGGCCTACGTAGTGAAAGAGACTCTGTCTCAAAATTTAAGTAAATAGGTGAAGGACTGAAAGAATAAAGAGCAAAAATAAAAACATACCATTTTCATTACAGTGTGAGGCACTCGTTATATGAGGGGTGAGGTTTGGCGCTAGGAGGCCAGGGCAGTGTCATGGAGGATATAGAGTGGGTACCACTCCTTGCAAAATTCCAGCCTATTCACCCACATCCAGCCAGTCAGCAAGGATGGGAGTTGGAAGACTTTGTAGACCCGAGGTCACCACCTCATTCTGCTATATGCAAGTGTGAAACAGGAACAAGCCCTAACAGATAACTTCCTGAATATTGCAAGCTCTCCCATTTTCTTTAATCCTTGAAAATATGACAACCTTTGGCTAGATTTTTTTTTCTTTTCCCCATAAATCTGCCCTATACTGTCTCAGTCACTCCACACAGCTGACAAGGTCTGCTCATCTTAGGTTCAAAAGGCTTCGCCCATCCCCAAATACCTACTGACTATATTAATACTTTAGGTTAGCATACTAAGTAATGGGTTCCATTGTGCAGTATTCGTACACATGCCCTTCTCCTTCCTCCCTCTCTGACTGCCTTACCCCGTACTTTCCCCACCCCCCCCAGATGGCTCCCTCTCCCCCCCCCATGGTTGGTCCTTCTGCTTTCTTAGCTCTGTTTCCTGTCTCCTTTAAGATCTCTTCCTCCCCTTTTGCAGTCCCCTTTTCTAGTTTCATGACTTACAAATACAGATAAATAATTCTTACATGTATACAAGCATGCACATGCATTTGAAATCTAGGGTCACATGTGAGGGAAGACATGCAATAATGTCTGTCAGTATCTGACTTATTTCACTTAACATGATGCCATAACATCCAATTTCCAGCAAATGTCATGCTGCCATTTTTGGCTTTGGTTTTGAAGGTTGCATAAAATCCCATTGTGTGTATGTAATACATTACATTATCCTTACTGCCAGACCAGAAAATTTTAATCTCCTGGAGGAAAACACTTCAAGATATATTATAGGCAAGGATTTTTCTGAATAGGACTCCAATAGCACAGGAAATTATCCCTAGAACTGACGAGTAGAATTACATGAAATTATAAAGTTCCCATGCAGCAAAGGAAACAATCATCAGAACAAAGAGACAGCCCATGAAATGGGAAAAAATAAAACCTTTGCCAATGGCACATCTGAAAGGGGATTGATATCTGGGATATATAAAGAACAGTACAAATTAAACACCAAAAATGAAAACATCCAATCAGCATCTGGGCTAATCAACTTTATTCCCCTCTCCCACTAGACAGTCTTACAAAGAAGAAATAAATACAAATGGCCAAAAGATGCTTGAAAATGTTTTCAACATCTGTAGCCACCAGGAAAATGTGAATTAAAGGTGCTTTAAAATTCCATCTTACCCTTTTCAGAGCATTTACTCATTTGAGCTAAATTTCAAGTATTTCCCTGCAAGCACATCAGCCACATAATACAAGTCATATATCTAAACTTAACTGCATACTTTCATTGAGTCTCAGGACTGAGCCCTTGCACGAAGATTTGAGAACAAAGCCTGTGAGCCCAGGCAATGTGTGGCAGGGTTCTACTCCTGCAGCGAGTTCCTATGCAGGCTGGGTGTGAAGACCACAGGATTCTGGACCTGCCAGGAATGTAGACTATCTGCCAAGGAGAGCTGCAGGCCCTGAAGGGAGCCAGCCTAGGACAGCCCATTTGTGCTGCAGGTGGCAGGACTGTATGGGAATGTTCCGTCCCATTAAAGCCAAGATGATGACTTGAATAGGATTTTAAAAAGACTTTTGTCCTTGTTGGTTTTTCCTTTTCCATGATCCAATCTTTCCATATGACTCTCTCGTTGTTTCTTTATGTCATTGCATATTAGAAGTATTCAAATTTCTTACTGCTTTTATATGGGCTCATGGTTAAGAGTTTGCCTGGAGTCTCAGAGAGGCTTTGAGTTTTGGAACTATAATCAGTAGAGAGTCTATTAAGAGTACAGGTGTTTGCAGGTTCTTTGCATTTTATTCAAGAACAAAATAAAATCTCACACCAATTGCAAAGTAGAGAAGGAATTTTATTGAAAGCAACACAATAGGAAAGATCAGAATGAAGTGCAAGAGAATAGTAAGAATACAAAGAAAGATGTTCAAGAGCCCTGGTTATTGTTTGGGGCTTTCTTCCTTTCTTTTTTTCTTTTTTAACCAACCAAAAAAATTTTTAATTTGTTCTTCTCTCATACATTACATCCCAACTACAGTTTCCCCTCCCTCTACTCCTTCCAGTTCCCCCTACACACCTCTCTCCCACAATCCACTCCTCCTCCATTTCCTTTCAGAAAAGTGCAGGCCTCCCAGGGATATCAACCAAACATAGCATAACAAGTTACAACAAGACTAGGCATACACCCTCATACCAAGGCTAGAGGAGGCAACCCAGTAGGAGGAAAAGGGTCCCAAGAGCAGGCAAAAGAGTCAGAGACAGCCTCCACACTCACTGTTAGGAGTCCCACAAGAACACCAAGCTATACAATGGTAACATATATGCAGGGGACCTAGTGCAGCCCCATAAAGGCTTCCTGATTGTCACTCCAGTCTCTGTGAGCCCTTATGAGCCCTGCTTAGTTGATTCTGTTGGTGGTGTTCTCCTGGTGTCCTTGACCCCTCTGGCTCCCAACAATCCTTCCTCCCCCACTTTTGTGGCATTCCCAAGCTCCACCTCATGTTTGGCTGTGGGTCTCTGCATCTGTTCCCATCAGTTGCTGGATGAAGCCTCTGCGGTGACAATGGGGCTAGGCACCCATCTATGAGTATAGCAGGCTATCATTAGGAACCATTTCACTTATTTTATTTTGTTGCCAGTTGTTTTTGGTTCTATCCAAGGTCTCTGGGCTATCCAGGTTCTTGACCATCCAGGCAGTATCAGGCATGGGCTCCCTCTTAGGATGTGAGCCTCAAGTTGGAACAGCTATTGGTTGGTCACTTCCTTTACCCCAGCACATCTTGCAAGTAGCACAAATTGTAGGTCGAATGTTGTGGGAATTCTGCCATTCAGTTTAATGCCCAATGGAATGGAGCAGGTTGGCCCGATGGGCATGATCTTCTCTGAAAATAAGTGACCCTATAAGAATTGGAGGAGGAAGCCGAGCGGTGGTGGCGCACGCCTTTAATCCCAGCACTCGGGAGGCAGAGGCAGGCGGATCTCTGTGAGTTCGAGGCCAGCCTGGTCTCCAAAGAGAATTCCAGGAAAGGCGCAAAGCTACACAGAGAAACCCTGTCTCGAAAAACAAAAAAAAAAAAGAATTGGAGGAGGGTTGCACTCCCCTTTCTGGTAGAGGAAGGCTTCCTGATGCCACGGCTGGGTGACCTCGTCTGGAGTTTCCCCATCTCTCCCTGGTGGATGAAGAAGAAGCAGAGGCTTACCTGCTTAGCTGCTTCAGTTCTGCCTCCTCTCTGTTTCCTGTCTGCCACCATGTGAACAAGCCACCACTGCATGTTCCTGCCACCATGGACAGAACCTCTTTGCTGTGGCTGCCTCACTATGATTGACTGGAACCATGAACCTTTCTTCCTCTCAGTCACTCCTGCAGGCATTTGTTCACAGTGTCATGAGAGTAAGTAGTACAGTATGCAAAACCATAGTTACAGAGTAAAGCAAGCAATAGATGAAAAATACTCATTTCAGACAAAATGGGGTGCATTCGGAGGGGTATGGCTATAGACTGCAAATATTTCTTTCAGGCTGCTTCTCTAATACCTGACAATCAAGTAGCAAATCACTTGTTTAAAAATATAAAAAGAAGCACTTACCTGGAGCGGGCAATAAAACTTTAGAATGCCTATTTGGCATTTTCTGATTTACTGTAATTTTAAAAGGCTCTATCAGTATGTAAATTCTGTTCCATAGAACCCATCCACTACCTCCAGAACTTTTCCCCTCTCCTTAAACTTACTCCCCGCTTCCTCCCCTGGCCTAAGACAACTGTACTGTTTTCTATCTCTATTAAACTCACATCAGCCGCTCTCTTCACATGGGCAGAATCACACACATGAAGTCTTACTCATTTGGCTGCTCTTAATCAGCATAGTCTCTGGGGATCTTTCCCATGGTAGCGTCTGTAGGTGAGTATTTCCAAATTCTGTGAACAT
>CABHPH010113308.1:14602-17991 GCA_902168325.1 Peromyscus nudipes
ATTCAAGGGAGACATCAACAAGATTAAATACCCAAACATTCTGACTCTCTATGACTGCTTCTTTGGGAGTGAAAGATGCCAGCCCCACATTCTCACAACATCCCTAAAGTGCCTCATTTTTGAAACTAGCGAATCAAAGTTCAGAATGGCTTCAATGATGATATGTCATGCTTGATTGGGACTGAGTCAGTTGGCTCAGCTCTGATAAGTGTCTCAGGGGAAATCTGGAAAGCACAGTTGATCTTCAATCTCACCTTGAGAGTTCTTCCTTGGTCACCTGGTACCTGTCTACCATCCTCCATGCTAACAGGATAAGTTTGGTGAGTAGGGCTGCCCTGCATCAGAGCATCTGAAATGGTAGCAATGGGGAAGTTGATGGAAGATGGGGTAGAAGTACCCTTTGACATGGACTTCTCAAGACAGCAAGGTGAGGGTGGTGCTCCACTTGCTACCTTCCGAAGAAGTCTGGACCCCATTGTTACTCTAGTGTTTCAGGTGAAGGGGAGCAAGGAAGCGCCTTCACAGGCTGCTAATACCATTGCTCACTGCCACACAGCTCCATGCACCAAGGACACACTCAATGCTCAACACTGCCTTCCAGTGCTGATGCTCAAATTAATGTGAGCTTCCCATTTGCACGTGCTGCCGAGAAAGGTCTTTGCTCTGAGGATCCTTCCACACTCACCTTTATCTGTTCTATTTATGCTTCACTTCTAGACATAGCAATTAACAGTCATACCTGTTACATGAACTAGGTCATATTCCATTTTACATCGAGGAACCAAGAACCGAAGGGTTAACAAGTCCTTTGGTCAGTCTAAGTCTGGATTTGAGTCATTTTATTCTATTCTCAACACCCTTGTCTTAGCCACTGAATCACCTGCGTGGAGTTTTTCTCCTGGAAAAACTTTGTATCACTTTGAGTTAAATCAGTTGCCATGTCAACAGAAAGAAAGATGCCATGATATCGGAAACACCTTGGGGCATGGAGATGACAGGAGACCCAGGCCTGTATTTTATTCTCAATGCATCTTTAGCAGGGCTTTCTCATGGTTGAAAATGAGGTCCCACAGCAAGGAAATAGACCAAAACCAAGCCCATATAGAAGCAACTGCCTACAAGCAGTCATTACTTTGTTTATTCGTTTATTTAAGTATTTGTTGAGCACACACTAGTTGTAGATATTTTTTGCTGAGCGTGACAGAGGAGCTGTAAACACAGTAACCTCCCCTGACCTCAGCAGGGTCAATGATAAATGAGCAAGCAGATACCAGTTGCCATAGGTTCCCCAATAAAATAACCATAGTCTTCTGAGCAAGAGAGATGGCTCAGTGGGAAAAGCACTTGCTGTACAAGCTTGAAGACCCAAGTTTGGATCCCCAGCACCCATGTCAAGCCGGACACATGGCAGCACATGTCTGTTATTACAACACTCCTACAGCAGGATGGAGGCAGAGGCAAGAAGATCCCCAGAAGCTACTGTGGTGGTATTGTGTTCCCCAAAATATTGTGTATGCTAATAAACTTATCTGGGGTCAGAGAACAGGACAGCCACAATATTAAACATGAGGTTAGGCAGTGGTAGCATACGCTTTTAATCCTAGCATTCCAGAGACAGAAATCCCTCTGGATCTCTGTGAGTTCAAGGCCACATTGGAAACAGCCAGGCACGGTGATACACACCTTTAATCCCAGAAAGCCACACCTTTAATCCCAGGGAGTGGTGGTAGAAAGCAGAAAGGTATATAAGGCGTGAGGACCAGAAACTAGAGGCATTTGCCCTGGAGAGGCCTTTGGCCTGGAGAAGCCTTTGGCCTGGAGAAGCATGTGGCTGGTTAAGCTTTCAGGCTTCTAGTAGCAGTTCAGCTGAGACCCATTCTGGATGATGGCTCGGGGCATCCAGTCTGAAGAAACAAGACCAGCTGAGGATCCAGCGAGGTGAGATAGCTGTGGCTTATTCTGTCTCTCTGACCTTCCAGTGTTCACCCCAATACCTGGTTCAAGTTTGATTTTATTAATAAGAACTTTTAAGATTCATGCTACATCTGGCGCCCAACGTTCGTGGTATGAATTCATGAAAAAGCTGCTTGCCTGTGGTCTTGTGGGCCCCAGCTCAGGCCCAAGCTACACTTGGCCAGTAGGAGGATCCAGAGTTTGAGGCTGGCCTAGGAGGCTTGGGAGAAGCTTTGGCCCCGGCCAAACCACAAACAGTGGTGGGACCATGGAGGCAAAGGCTACTGCTCCGAGTTGCCGGCTCCTTCTCTTCATGTTGGTTACTACAATGATGCTGCTACCTGGGACAAAGGATTTACTACTGCTGGTTCAGAGAAGAATTGCCAGGACCATCGTGTTACAAGAAAGCATCGGCAAAGGTCAGTTTGAAAAAGGTTGGCAAGATAAATGGTGGGGAGAAATTGCTGTGAAGATTTTCTCTTCTGGGGAAGAACGTTCATGGTTCCAAGAGACAGACATTTATCAGACTGTGATTACTCCAAATCACAGAGGAGGCACCCAAAAAAAAAAAAAAAAAAAAAAACCACCGCTGCAGGGAACCATGACCATGCCTAACAGGGACTTTGAAATCTTCAAAAAGACGACAGGAGTCCACAATGATGATTCCACATGGACTATAGTAAAGCTATTAAGCTGATTAATACCAAGGAATGATCGACTTTAGAATACAAACTGTTTAGGACAATTTTGAGATGACTAGCTGAGATGATCCAGCCTGACAGACTACTCAAGCAAGGACTTATGACAAGCCCTGAAATTTCCTATTATGCAGAGACTGGACAAATGATACAGGACTTGACAATTAACCCATAAATTTTCTTTTCAAGATTCCCTAAAGATATCTTCATCCCAGAAAGAAAAAAAGAAAAAGAGAAAATAGATATGAGATAGATGATCGAATCTACTCTGAGAAAAAAGATAAAGAAATAATAGGATAAATAGGTAGATCACTGAATCTACACTGAAAAGAAAAAGGAGAAGATATAAAAATGACAAAAGGTAGACTACTGAATGTATTATGAAAAGAAAAAAGAGAGAATATGAATATGATAAGATAAAAAGGGAGATTATGGAATCTACTTTTAAAAAGGAGCTACTTGTTTTAAATAGGATAAGTAATGAAAAATTTTTTTGTCTGAATTTGTCAAATGTTACTGGACTGGACATTGTTAATATATATAGTGGAGTTTTTTGTCTGAATCTGACAAATGTTAATGGACTAGACATCGTTAATGTAATCTTGACTGTGTATATTGTATATACTTACTGGATATAGTTTTTCTTGTATTAGTTATAAGCTTTTTTAATTTTAGACAAAAAGAGAGGAAATGTGGTGGTATTGTGTTCCCCAAAATATTGTGTATGCTAATAAACTT
>CABHPH010113312.1:0-23262 GCA_902168325.1 Peromyscus nudipes
CAGTTTTTTTGATGTTTTGCTTGAGTAAAAAAAAAAAAGTTGAGATGTTGAGATGCCAGTTACCCTGTTCTGCATGTATCTGTCCTCTGTCTTCTCCTTTTGCGGTGCTAGAGACCAGGTTCTTGTCCATGCTAAACAAATGTTCATGACTGAGCTACCTCCCTAGCTTGATTTGAATTTTGAGGATCCATTCATAGCAGACACTTTTAATTTCTTGTTATAAAACTATTTATGCAGACCAATACATAGATGAATCTTGTAGTAAAACTATTTCATTGTTTTCTGTTTTATTTCTTTATAGAATATTTTTTCTTGGTATTCCAGTAGCAAATCAGAGAAGGCTTTATGGATAAACACAATGGTGGTGGTGGTGATGTAGTGCAATGAAACTACTCGTAAAGAGATAAAGTTAGATGCTTGCTACTTAACATTTCATGACTGACTTGGCTTCCTCCGGTGCCTATTTTAGAAGTAAGAACATGAATATGATGATTATAAGCATACATATGTATATTGAGGAATGTTAGTTGATGTAATCTAGCATGTTTATATATCACTGTTGTCTATTTATTTATTGAGATAAAGGTCTCATTATATATTCCTGACTGACTTGGAACTCTATGTAGACCAGGTTGGCCCTTAACTCATGAAGATCTGCTTGCCTCTTCCTCCCAGTAGTAGGCTTAAGGCATGCTCCATGGTACTAGGCACCTTTATTTTTAGTATGAAGTAGTATTTGTGGTTAAGCAGCATTAGGATGCGGTTGCTGGTTGGTTTTGAATAAGCCACAAGACAGATTTCTCAAAGTTATGCAGTTCTTTTTCATTCAATGTAAATAAAACAATAGGAGGTCTCTATTATACCACGTAGGTATAATCAGCTTGCAGTTATTTACACTAAGTTAGCAATCACTAAATTTATCAGGGTGGGTTGCTCATGCCTGTAATCCCAGAATCTGGGAGGCTGAGGAGGGGGATTACTATGAGTTTCAAGGCCAGTGAGGGTTAAATTATGAGACCTTGTCTCCAAAAATACCAAAAAGAGTGTTAAAGTAGAATGTAGTCATCTCACTTACCAAGGGACCAATTCTTAGAATTCATTATTCAAATTTCTCAGGATGTATTTATAATGTTCATTATGAAATAATTTCAAATTATTTTATCTTTAATCTTGTAATCACATTAATAGTCATGGTTGTTCAAGCATCTCCCCCAAACCAAGTTTTTCTGAATTCCTAGCTTCATAGTGACTAGTTTTCATTCAGTTGCAAATGTTGATATAGAATGGAATCTTCTTTTTCCTTTTTTAGATAATCATGAGAACAATGATGAATCAGCAGAAAGAGCAGGGATATTTAAGCATACACATACTTTTTCCTTCTAATTTAGTCATTTGTGTTGTGATAATTTACACAGAAAGTTTAGTGGCTGCTTTAGTTTGCAGGTGAATAATCTAGGCATTAGAAATTAAAACAAACCAAAAAGAAAATACAATTTTTTGCTCCAAAGGGTTTTGTAGTATAGGTAGGGAGACAAAAACAGCAATAGCAGTGAACAGCAAAAAAAATAAATAAATAAAAATTAAAAAAATAAAAAATAAAAATAAAAAAAATCCACCAAGCAAATGGAACGCTCTCCAGCTTGCAGCTGCCCTGTTTCAGAATATAGAATGTAGAGATCATTGTATATGCCCCAATGATCTGCTGAGGCTTTGTTGTTGTTGCTTTCTCATGAAAGAGTATTAAATTTTTCCAGATGTGTTTTCTGTATGATTAAAAATATTATTTTTCCTAACTCTATTAATATGGTTTATTATGTTGATTGACTTGCATATTAGCCGTTTTCTACTAACTTTTGTGAGTAATGCTTTATGCCAAATTCAGTTTATTGTTGTTTGTGGTTGGGTACCTCAGAGATAGGAGGACTTATGACAAAGACCATATGATTTGCAAAGCCTAATACATTTTCTGTTTATGTTTTCTTTTTTCTTTTTAATGATGAGGTTTCAGGCCTTTTGTATTTAATCTCATAATACTCCATACTACTGAACTGCACCTCTAGCTGCCTGTTTACTTTGGAAAATACTTCCCAACATTACAGTGATCAGTTTACACTATTTTTTAGTGTGTATTTCATATATGCTGACATATTGATCAGCTGTTTTTGAATTACTTTTCTTACCATGTAGTCCTTTATGATTTATTTCCTTGTCATAGAAATAAGAAGGGCACTTGTTCTAAGAGAACACTACAAAGCTCCAGCAGTTGGGAGGCAAAAACAGGAGGATCACAAGTTTGAGACCACTCTGTGCTATATATTATACCAAGATCTCATGCCCCAAACCTAAAATGTAATGTTAATAATGTCTTTTCTAATTCCATTTCATGGGTTAATATCATTGCTGTGTATTGCTCATAAAATTGTGGGTTTTCTTTTTTTCATAGGTGTACGTGGAATTTGATGACCTTGAATGGGATAAACGGGAGTGGGTTAAAGTTTATGAAGATTTTTCAACTTTCTTGGTGGAATACCACTTAATCTGGGCCAAAAGGAACGACCCTAGCAAGACTCAGGGATCAAAGAGCAGACAGATTCAGTGGCCTGCACTGGTAAGATCTGTTCATGTTTTATTAAGTGTTTTCAGTTGTTTTTTTTAAGATGAATAGGCATTGAATGTAAGTTGATATGTGTCTTGCCAATTATAGTTTAATATTCGTGAAAAAGTGTGACATATATAGCAGAAGTTTTAAAACACTATTGTAATTACCAGTTTTCTATGTCAGTTTGGTTAACATTTTCAGCATATTTAGTTGCTCTGTCCAGTCAGTAAAAACTTGAGTTTGGTTATAGACTGCTTGAGAAACAGTCATCCAAATGTTTTCCGTATGGTGCGGAACAGCTTTGTTGAAAGACGCTTTAAAGTGAATGGGAGACACTCGAGTTTACAAAGCATCAGAATCACATGAGTCTTGTTGATAGTGACACATGGTTATGTGGTGGGTCAGATTAATTTATAACAGGAAATGGTCTAAGAAAATATTTTAATAAAGTTCTCATTAGTTTAAAGATGTCTTAGTCAGAGTTTCTATTGCTGTAAAGAGACACCATGACCATGGCAACTCTTATGAAGGAAAACATTTAATTGTGGTGGCTCACTTACAGTTCAGAGGTTTAGTCCATTATTATCATGGCGGGAAACATGGCAGCATGCCGGGAGACATGGTGCTGGAGAAGGAGCAGAGAGTTCTACATCTTGATCCCTAGGCAGTAGAAGCAACTGTCCACACTAGGCATAGTTTGAGCAAAGGAGACCTCAAAGCCTACCCCCACAGTGGCATACTTCTTCCAACAAGGCCACTCCTACTCCAACCAGGCCATGCCTCCTAAATATTGCCACTCTATGGACCAAGCATTAAAACACACAAGTCTGTAGGGGCCATATCTATTCAAACCACCACAGAAGAGTTTTAGAAAACAAACATATGAACTAAACAAGATTACTAAATTCTGGTAGGCAAGCCAGGCATGGTTGTATGTTCATTTAATACCAGCAATTTAGGAGGTGAAGCAGGAGGATTGGAGTTTAAGATCAGCATCATCTACTTAGTGAGTTCTAGGCTAGCCTGACATCCTTACTCTAAGAACAAAAGAAAATTTTATTAGGAAAATAACCACATTTAACAGTTGTTACTGTTTACTGGCAAAATGCATAGCAAATAATGATCAGGCAGTGGTTCCTTTAAACTAATCTCATATTAGCCTGGTGGAAATCCTTTAAAAACCATGAAACAGGGTTGGGCAGATGGCTCAGTAGATAAAAGCCTGTGCTCTTCTAGAGGACCTGAGTTTGGTTCTCAACATCCATTTTGGGTAGCTTTCAACTCTGTAACACCAGCTCTAGGGGATCCAAAGATCTCACCTCTGTGGACACTTGCACACACATGACATATACACACAGAGATGCACACAAATACACATAAATAAAAATAAAGCAAATCTTTAAAAAAAATTCACCAGTATTTCAGGTGTCTGGTAGTAACTGATGAATAAGCCAGGTTAGGCACTTTGAACCCCCAAACCCTAATAATGATTACTGAGCTTGGGGCCTCATGCACACTAGGAAACTCCTCTGCTAATGAACCTGTCTGTAGCCTTCGAAGTTTTTAAAAGTGTAATTTACTTACATAATTTTTAAAATATTCAGCTAGTTAACTCGTCAGTGCCTTTCTGACTGTCAAATAGAAATGTACTTCATCTATTTGACACTCCTTTTGAACAGTTTGAAGACATGTATGATTTTAAAAAATAGAGACTAGGCATGTAACTCAGTAGTAAGAGTACTTGTGTAGCATCCACATGTTCGTGGATTAAACATAAATAGAATAAATAAATAATACAAGACAAAAAGAGTGGATGAAGTAAATTGAATCAATAGCATTTTAAAAGAAATTAAAATATGAAAAATGATTTCCATGAACTATAGTTTTAGACAAAAACTTCCAAGAAACAAGGATAATCATTTCATCCACAGGCTTAAACTAATTTATTGAATGAATATGTCCCAGCATTTAAAAAAAAAATAAGCCAGGTGTGTATGTTCATACACCTTTGATTCTAGCAGGTGAAGCTCAGTGAGTTCCATGTAAACCTGGTCTACATAGTGAATTCCTGGCCAGCCAGGGCTACATATTGAGACCCTGACCAAATAAACTAAATTTCACAGAGTTAAATGTGTCACATATCAGGTTTGATGACGTGGACCAACAACAACAAACAGTTCAGCACTTGTAACATGTTTGAATTCCATGTTTGTTTTTAGATTTGCATTACTGATGTGACGCTAGTGATCATCTAGTTTCTCATTCTGGGAATATTTTAGTTGAAAAGAGAATATTAGTCATCTAATATACAATGTAGTATACTAAAGACCAAGCTTTTACGTTAGATTTCAAATCTTGACTACTATTTACCATGAGTTTCTGGGCTAAGATACATTATTTATTCTCTGTATGGCTCACTTTGTTTATTATAGTAGCTACTGCACAAGATTTTTAAAAATTAAACAAGAAAATGTATAGCTCAGAAATTCAGAATAGCATTGGAATGAGTTTTGGCCATATGTAGTCTTTGAAGGATATCTTCACAAGATCATATTTACTTTTGATACCTGTTTTTTTGTTAGCAGGCTTTCCAGAACCAACTCAGGTTTGATAATTTCCTGGAACTTATAGAACTTAGTGAAAATTAGTAAAACACTTAAGCCTACATTTGCTACTTGGGAGTTTTCAGCTGGTATGTATTCCTAATTAGCTGGAGGATTATTTACCCAGGGAAAGTGAAGGGCCAGAGCAAGAAAGACAGAATGGCATCGAAGTCAACATGGGCATGCAGTTAGAAACCCAATCCAACCACCTCATGCAAAAGCCATTTATTTTCTTTTAGTATGTATGTGCATGTGTGAATATGTGCAGGTGGTTGTGGAGGCTGAGAGCCTCGGATCCTCCTTGAGCTGGAATTGCAGGTGGTTGTGAGCCACTTGATGTTGATGCTGGAAACTAAATTCTGATCCTTTGAAAGAGAATTTTGTACTTTTAACTTTTGAGCCATCTCTCCTGCCCTCTTATAAGCAATTTCTAAACTGCTTTATTGTCTTTAAATAAAAAAAAAAAGAATATATTGTTTCTGTGTGTAAATGGGTGTGTACATGTGTGGAAGTCAGAAGATAGCTGTCACAGTTCTTTCTACTCTGTGGGTTCCTGGAGACCAAATTTAGGTTGTCAGACTTGGTAGCAAACAACTTTACCCACTCAGCTATCTGTCGGTCCCTGATTGTGATTTTAAAAGCATTGTTATATTGGTAATATATGTGTATATGTATTTTATGTTTGCTTTTCTTTTAGTCTTTTAAGAAATATTTATGTTTTTTAATAATAATTTTTTAAAATTTATTTTATTTATATATATCTGTGTGTGAATTTGTACATAGAAGTGCATGTACCAAAGGTGGACAGAAGAGGTGATCAGATCCCATGTAGCTGCAGTTATAGGAAGCTGTGAGCCACCAGACATGGATATTGGCAGTTGAACTCACGTCCTGTAGAAGAGCAACTAATGTGGGTGGGGAGTCTCCTCCCCTCAATTTTTTTTAAGGTGTTACTGTGTAGTACTGGCTTGCCTGGAACTTCATAGGTAGTACAAATTGGCCTCAAATTTGTGGCGATCAGGTCTTTCTTGCCTTTAATCTCAGCACTGGAAAGGCAGAGGCAAAGTGATCTCTGTGAGTTCAAGGTCAGCCTGATCTACATAGTGAGTGCTAGAACAACCAGGGCTATGTCGAGAGACCTTGTTTCAAAAAACACAAATTTGTGGCAGTCTTTCTGCCTCTGCCTCCTAAGTGCTTGGATTATGGATGTGTGCCCTAGTGTCCATTTTTATTTCATGCTGGGGATTGAACTCCGAGCTTTGCGCATGTTATCCAAGCAACTCTACCATCTGAGTTATGTTCCTAGCTCAGCAGAAATGTACTTCTAGTAAAGGCTTACTACACTGCAGGTCTTTTTCTTCGTTGTTTGTATCATTCCTTTGAGTTAAATAGTGTTCTCTCTGACCACTGTGTACAGCTGAGGCACAGTGTAGTTGGCTGGTTAAGTACCATGAAGAGAACTGGGACAAGTGTGCTGAAAGGCTTACGTAACTGAATAGTGTTAGCTTTAAAACTGAATCTTAGCGCATCTTCTTGTGTATTTCCTGGGGCGTCCTTAGTTAACTGTTTGCCATTTCAGACTTTGGAAACTGTTTTCCCCTCTCTTCCTCTTTAAACTTTTCCTTTGTAAACACATTGATATTTTTTATAAGCCTTGTTTTGTGTATGTTTCTGTACAGTGAGGTGTATCTCCAGTCTGTGAATTCCTTGTATAGAACTACTTTGTTAAATGTGATTTTTGATACTTTAAGGTTCTAAAGTTGAAGTATAAATTATGAACAACTAAGAATACCTTTCCAAACCCATGTAATAGTCTCTAAAATGGGGAAACCCGAAGATGAGTATTCAGTCTTAAGACATCCTAGGCATTTCAGGTAAGAAAAAAATGCTATCCTGAGTATTTTTCCTATTTTCTGTGAGGGTCAGTGTGTAAACCATATCAAAGTAATTCACTTTTACAGTATAAAAAGGAAGGTCTAAGCCGTTATAGATCAAGTGTTTTAAATTTCTCTCCCATTTTCTAGTGAACAGTGCCAGAAAGTACCTTGTATTGTAACAGATGAGTATGAAAAATGTCTTGTATTTGGTAAATTATGGTTAATAAGTATCTATGTGGTGCTGATGTATGGGAGCAGATTTTACCTCTTGCAGTCACCATCTGTACTCTGGATAAGGCTTTTTATTTTCATGTAAAATAAATGGCTTCAAACTTAGTTTTTTTTTCCTCATTAAAATACAACAAGTTTTGATATAAATAGCCACATGGCACACAAACAAGCCCACATACACACAAACTGTGAAAATTAAAAATAAATTAATTTTACTTAATGAGAACATCCTGTATTACTATGATTGGGGAAACTGAGTCATAAACCTTATTATCAACATGTTTTAGGTTCTTTTGTTGCATCGTAGTGTTATCTTAACGTCATTGCTACATGCATCTTAATATAACTTGCTTCTTGAGGTAAACATGTTGTCTATGAACGTCTAGGATTTACAGCCTGTTAATTACTGTGTTGGATTTGACCAGTAGTTCTCAACATGTGGGTTGCAATACCATTGGAGCTGAATGACCCTTTCATAGGGGTTGCCTAAGACCACCTACATATCAGATATTTACATTACAATTCATACTAGGAGCAAAATTATAGTTATGAAGTAGCAATGAAAATAATTTTATAGTTGGGAATCACCACAACATGAGGAATTGTATTAAAGGGTCGCAACATTAGGAAGGTTGAGAACTACTGTAGTGTGTAGAGTATTCTAGTCCTAAGTCCTTACATTTAACATAATAAACTATTAGTAGAAACAAAACATGCC
The DNA here is from genome assembly GCA_902168325.1 of Peromyscus nudipes. Lineage (NCBI taxonomy): Eukaryota > Metazoa > Chordata > Mammalia > Rodentia > Cricetidae > Peromyscus > Peromyscus nudipes. The sequence continues at coordinate 8,029 of CABHPH010113312.1, forward strand.
TGTGATTTGTGTACAGTTTCATGTTAATCATAGCTCAAGGCCAGTCTTTGAATGTGCATCTTCAGGGTCTCATGTTCTAAGGAAATACCATTTATCAGTTTCCAGTGAGTTCTATCAAGACATCCCAAAGATGAGTCTTTTTGTCAAATGTCAAAGCTTTGTGGTTTGTTGATAACACTTAAGTGCTTTCTTATCATTGGTAAGCATCTTTTGGCAAATGGGTAGTAGATGGCTGGAGAAATGGCTCAACAGTTTAGAGCACTATTTGCTCTTGCAAAGGACCTGAGTTCAATTTCCAGCATCCATGCAGTGTGTCTTAATTATGCATAGCCCCAGGGGATCTGATGACATCTTCTGGCCTCTGCTGACACCAGGTTTGCATATGGTGCACATATGTATGTTGAGGCAAAACATCCATGCATATTAAATAAAATTGCACAAAACAACACATGGGTAGTATAGTCATGTTCCATATATGACTTATTTACTATGTGACTTCTCTCTGTAAAATGATCGCCCACTGAGATTATAATGAAGCTGAAAAAGTGATGGCACCTTATAGATTTGCGACACCTTTTCTCTGTGTTTTTTTTTTTTTAAATTAAGGTGATTTTTTTTTTTAATAATTAACTTTATTTTATGTGCATTGGTGTGAGGGCGTCAGCTCCCCTGGAACTTGGGTTATAGACAGTTGTGCGCTGCCATGTGGGTGCTGGGAATTGAACCCAGGTCCTCTGGAAGAGCAGACAGTGCTCTCAACCGCCGAGCCATCTCTCCAGCCCCCCTTTCTGTGTTTTTATATACACAAATACTTAGCTTATGTTTTAATTGCCTGAGTATTCAACATGGTAATATGCTTTATTGATTTGCCGACTAGAAGCAATGGTCTAGGTAAGTAGTAGGCTTATACTTTCTAGATTTGTGTACATATATATTTTATCATTTTTAAAAGAATCGTCTACTGATGACATTTGTTAGAACATGTCTCCATAATTAGTTGATATACAACTATACTTAGCACATTTTTAGCTTTTAACTTTTTAATTTTTTGTTTGTTTGTTTGTTTTTTGTTTTGGAGACAGGGTTTCTCTATGTAGCTTTGCGCCTTTCCTGGAACTCGCTTTGGAGACCAGGCTGGCCTCGAACTCACAGAGATCCTCCTGGCTCTGCCTCCCGAGTGCTGGGATTAAAGGTGTGCGCCACCACTGCCCGGCTTAAATTTTTTTTAAAGATTTATTTATTTATTATGTATACAGAAGAGGGTGCCAGATCTCATTACAGATGGTTGTGAGCTACCATGTGGGTGCTGGGAATTGAACTCAGGACCCCTGGAAGAGCAGTCAGTGCTCTTAACCTCTGAGCCATCTCTCCAGCCCTAACTTTTTAAATTTTAATATAAAATTACTATTGTTTGGGGTTGGAGTTATGGTTTAGCAGATAAAAGTACTTAACTCTTCTTGCAGAGGACCTGGTTTTGGTCCCATGCAACCAAAGTAGTAACTTACAACCATATGTAACTTCAATTCCCGGGGAGCTGATTCTGCCTTCTGACCTCTATGGACACCAGGCTGCCAACAGTACACAGACAGACATTCAGACAAAAGACAAAACAGCCAGACAAAAACATACAAATAAATGTATCTTTTTTAAAAAGTGAAAATCGTTTTTAACATGAACTTTAGGATACCTATCTTGGTTGATATTAATATAATTTCTTTATTGTTTTTTCATGATGAAATTTATCTATTGAGAGTTTCATGTATTTCAAGTTACCCTGAAATTCTCTGTAGGTGAGAGTGGCTTTGATGTTCTGATCCTACCTCATCCTGGATTACAGATGTGTCACCATGGCAACAGTGATACTTGGAGATTAGATTGTGTGTATGGGAAGGCAAGCACCTTTACCAGCTGTCTTAGTCACTGTTGTACTGCTGCGAAGAGACACCACAACCAAGTCAACATAAAAGAAAGCATGAAACTGGGGGCTTGCTTACAGTTTCAAGCATGAGTCTGTGACCATCATGGTGGGAAGCATGGCAGTAGGAAGGCAGGCTTGGCACAGGAACAATAGCTGAGAGTTTACATCTGAATCAGAAGCATCAGGCAGAGAAGAAGAGACACTGGGCCTGGTGTTAGCTTCTGAAACCTCAAAGCCCATCCCTACTCCCCAGTGACACACCTCCTGCAACAAGGCCAGACTTCCCAGCCCTTTAGAAATAGTCCCCCAACTGGGAACCAAACATTCAACTATGGGAACCCATAGGGTTGTTGTCATCAAACCCCACACTAGCCCCCATGACTGAATTTCTAAACAGAAGAAACAGTGTATAGCACAGGCTTCAAAAGTACTTTCTTTTGCTCCTTTATGCCAGGAGGAACTAAAAATTGATGGAGTGTTCTCCATTTTCAGTTTTTTTCTCTGTTTAGTTGTATGCATTAACAAGTCTATTTAATAGTTGTTTGCTGTGGTGAAAATGGAAGACCTTGATTTAAATTAGGTACTTCCTTCATCAGTTTGGATATTCCTCATAGGCAGTGGTAAGTAATGGAGTTGCTGTACTATAAAGAGTCCTTTTGAGGCCTCACAGAGGTTAATGCTTTGCTAGTAAAACATCACTTAATATCCAAAAAGTTTTGTTTTTCATTTACAGTTCTATAAATCAATACATAGTAGTACAGCTTCACATCTTACTGCTGTCCGTTGAGACCTAAATCTGTGAGAGAGAGTTTATATGTGTACAGTGTATTCTTGGGATTTTTTAATTTAACATTTTATTTCCTATTTTATATTTCTTCTTGGTAATTCTAAAGAGATAATATAAGTAAATTTAATGCTGTCTCATAAATTTAAAAAGCAGAGTTGTGCATATTCAGCACTTTTCCTTTTTACAAAAGAAAATTAGTGTGAAAGATCAGATGGATAGTTATATTTGTTTACAAACACTTAAAGGTATTTGTCAAGGATACATAAGACACCAAAGATCATAGTTACCATTGTGTATATTTTCAGGAGAGAGGAATCAGCCTGGTGTGATGGAAACAGAGAAGAGGGGAGAAAGGTGTGTGTGTGTGCGTGTGCATGCTTGTGTGCATGCATGCGTGCATGTTTCAAGCTGGTTTGAAATTGATGATCTTTCTCAGGCCTGTTTCTTGATTACCTGTATGCATTACCACACTCCCATTATACTTTTTTCCTCATGTTGTTTTATTTAGTTTGGATATTATTTAAATATACAGTCTACTAGTAAAAATTAAAACATGTTTATTTATTGATCCTTTTTTAGATGTAATAATTTTTTTTTTTAAATTTTTGAGACAGGGTCTTATGTATTCCTGATTGTCCTGGAACTATCTATGTAGATCAGGATTACCTTGAACTTAGAGATCTACCTGCTTTTGCCACCATGTCCAGCACCAACAAAATTCATTTCTTAATTTCTAATCTAATGCTCTTGTATTAAAAAAATTCTCCCAGCACTCAGGAGGCAGAGGCATGAGGAGCTGTGTGAGTTTGAGGCCAGCCTGGTCTACAGAGCGAGTTCCAGGACAGGCTCCAAAACTACACAGAGAAACCCTATCTTGAAAAAAAAAAACAACAAACAAACCAAAAATTTATGAGATTAGATATTTATGTACCTGTATAAATTATTTTTGTTTCTTTTATTCTACTCTAAATAATAATGGAAGTTTATTTATAATGTTACCTGTGGGGGTCAGCTAGTGGAAAGCTGTTGTGTGACATTTAAGTCTTAAACTGTACTCTTTACTAGTAGATTAATTTTCAAATGGCATTCTAAGTCACTAGAATGTGGTGATATGGGCCTCTGCTCTCAGTGCTCTGGAGGTAGAAGCAGGAGGATCAGGGGAGATCATGGTACCCCTCAGATACATAGAGAGTTTGAGGCTCTGTGTGATACCCTGTGAGAACAGTTGTGCAGATGGCTCAGGTTAAGGCACTGGCCACCAGCCTAGTGACTCAGACTCTGTCACCCTAACCAAATTGTGGAAGGAGAGAAATGGCTTCCTCAGGTTGTCCACTTGACTTTCCCTGTGAATGATAGGGTTCCCAGGAATACCACCCTCCCTCTGAAATATTAGTAAATGTAATTTAAATATTTAAATCCACCATCAAAAGCATTTGAATTAAACTAAGTTATGTTAATAATGTGGAATGATACTTGAAGGACATTAAAACTAGCATCAGGGCTAGGGTGTAGCTCAGTGCTCATGCTGGCTTCTCATGCTAGAGGCTCTGGGGTGTGGGGGCACTAGGTGCAAAGTAGAAGGAGAGACCAGAAGTTTGCTGTTTTCAGGTGTATCCAGCGTAAAAAAAAGTCCATACGTCTTTTGGCACTGCAGCACATCATCACATGTAAATTCATGCTCTAGGACTGTGCAGTTGTGTTACAAAAACCAAAACAAGACGAAATAAACCCCCCCCATACAAAGCTTATATTTAATCAAATTTACAGTTTTACGTTTGGTTATATTTGTAGCCATCCTTCTTTGGTGGCATGTCAGCTGTGGGCCACAGGTTATACACACAAATGTTACTTAATATGCACACTGACTCATAGATGGTATTCATTTTGCACATTTGGAGAAAACATATGTTTTCTGGTACTGGCTGTCCTCCCATCCTGTCCCTGGTCATGATTGGCACCCCCTCCCCCATCAATATCTGTTTCTGTTTGTTTAGGATCTTGTAAGATGAATCTTAAATGGTCTTATAAATAAAAAACAAACAAACAAAATAACGGCAGCCAGGTATTGGAGCGAAAGCTGGAAGATCAGAGAGACAGAGCAAGCCACAGCCAACCTCACCTCGCCAACTCCTCAGCCGATTCTGTTTCCACAAATCCTCAGACTGTAAACCTCTGAGTCTTCACCTGGAAGGGATCTCAGCTGAACTGCTTAAAAGCCTCTAGTTCCTGGTCCTCATGCCTTAGATACCTTTCTGCTTCCTGCCATCATTTCCTGGGATTAAAGGCATGTGTCTTTCCTAAGCAAGGACCTGAAATCTCAAATGCTGGGATTAAAGGTGTGTGCCACCACCATGCCTGGCTCTGTTTCCAGTGTGGCCTTGAAATCACAGAGATCTGGATGGATCTCTGCTTCTGGAATGCTAGGATTAAGGGTGTGTGCCACCACTGTCTGGCCTCTATGTCTAATCTAGTGGCTCTTCTGTTCTGACTCCAGATAAGTATTATTAGGGTACACAATATATTGGGGGACACAATATATCACCACAGGATCTTATGTTATACCCATAGATAAAGGTCAGTTTTTCTTCCCTGCAGCTTGCAAATCTTGTTTATCAATCCTTGTAATCTGATGGTTTTAGTTATTTATTACTTGTTTTTGGTTTTTGGTTTTTTTGTTTTTTGAGACAGAGTTTCTCTGTGTAGCTTTGCGCCTTTCCTGGATCTTGCTCTGTAGCCCAGGCTGGCCTCGAACTCACAGAGATCCGCCTGGCTCTGCCTCTCAAGTGCTGGGATTAAAGACGTGCGCCACCATGCCCGGCTCTTATTTATTACTCTTAAGGTAAAATCTTATACAACATTTTAAACACATAGAGAAATACAATTTTTGTGCAGTGAATTTTTTTCTTTGCCAGTGATTTTCTAATTTTTTCAAATGTTCACAATGTTGATTAAAACACAGATAAGTGTTGAGTACAGTCATTGAAGTCATCATTGTATCGTTGATGGCAAAATGATAACTGCTTTGAAGGAATTTTATAAATTAAAAACTACACAGAAGGTTGGGGATGTCAATTTGGTGGTAGGATATATGGTTAGCATACATGAGGCTCTGGATTTAATATCTAGTACTGAAAAACAAACCACTGTGACTGAATACTTTTTCAGTTTGTAGATTAGCACACACAGAAAATACAATAATCATATAGCATACCAAATTAAATGAAGGTGGCTTCTTTCCTTGTGTGTTAAGCCCTTCCCAGATACTTTAAAGGCTACATAAGTAAAATTCTGGGACACTACCTTGTTACCTTATTGTATTCATACTAGTTGGAATTAACTAGTTATTATTTACTTTTAAGAGTAATAATATTAGTTACAAATTTTTCATAATTTCTTAATTTATGAAAAGTTGCTGCTTTTATTGTTCATATATAATAGTGATTTGAAAACCAGTGGGGTCAGAGGTTTGTATGTGAATATACTTTACCTCATTATTATCTTTGTAAGGGAAAACAAAATAATTGACTCATTAGATGCAGATAATGAGTCCCTTTGAAAGACTACTGAGGCATCTGGCAGGTTTATTAGTGTGGACCATATACTGAGTTCCTCAGAGGGAATAGGCTAGCCTCTAGATTTCTAATTCTGAAAGCACTGTGCTCTACCTTTGGCTTTCGGAAATAAGTTAAAGCAAAACAGTTCTTTGGCATGAAGTGCATCCCCTTAGTTGACATAGACAGCACAAAATGATGATCAAGCCCAGGACATATAAAAACCATCATGGATCCTTTCCACAAAATAAAAAGAGGACAGAGCTTAGAGAAGAATTTGTTTATAATAGACCTTTATGTATTTGTTTTTTGAGTCAAAATCTGGATTGATTACTCTTTAGATTTGTTGCAAGACTATGTAAACTTGGAGTTGCAGTTGACTATTTTTATAAGTAACATTTTCTTATTTACAAAGTATATCATTTCTTTCCTATATCCCTTGTGTTCCCATCTCTAGTTGTGCTCTGTCATCCATTGGAACTGGCCCTGAGATGCTTCTTTGAGAAATGATAAAATGACATTTTAAAAACTTTCTTGAAGTAGTATGCATGTGTGTGGACTTAGTACTTTGGAAGTAAATCTTCAATGTTTTTAAATGGAATCATTATGTTGGAATACTTCCTAACCTGCTAATCCAGAAACCTGATGACATTCTATTTCCTGATTCTTTGACCACTCCTTCCCTCTTCTTGTGGTTGTACTTTTTTCCTTTTTTAGTTTGTAGAATGTTCTCTTTATCCCTAAGTTTCTGAAATTTGATTGTGATGTTTCTTTGAATCCCAGTATTGAAGCTTAACTTTCTTCAGTCCTGGGAAATATTCTTTAATCCTCTTCTCTCCTTTCTGTTTTCTGTTTTCTTCTTTGATGATAGGCTCCTTGCCTTTTCTCTTAGGAAGGAACCAGTCTCTTTGGTAAGGATGAGTCTGTCAGGGTTCTGGGTACAAAATGAGGGGGAAAGACTAAAATACTTGGTCTTTAGCTATTAGTTGCTAATTGGTTTAATTATGATGCAGTGCAGAAGTGGCTTTGGGTTATTCTCTAGAGACACTCTTTTTATTGTTTTTTTGAGACAAGTTATCTCTTCCATTGTAGACTAGGCTGACTTTGAATTCAGAGATCTGCCTGGAGTGCTGGGATTAAAGGAGTACCAACGCTGCCCTGCCCAAGAGAGAGCCTCTAATAATATATATATATAATTACCTTATCTAGTGTTATTTAAGCTTTGATAAATGAGGTAGAATGATTGACCACAGTGCATCCTTATCCTAATGAATATGATAGTTGTGATGAATGATCATCATTATCAGTTTAATCTCCTGGGAGATATAACCTGAGCTTCTCAGTGAGGGAGTTTTCAGAAAGGTTTGACAGAAAAGGGAAGACTACCCTGAGTGTGGACAGCATTGTTACATGGCCAGTGTCCAGGAGTGAATAAAAGGGGACAGGAGGTAAATGGTTGAGCAGATGATTCATCTGTTTGCCTGCTTTATGGCTGTCATAGCTGCCTCATAGTCCTGCCGCTCCACCTTCCTGTACGGTCACAAGGACTATACCCTCAATCCAGGAGCCACAGTACACCCTTCCTTAAGTGGTTTTATTAATGATTTTGCTACAGTAAAAAGAAAAGCAATACGTCTAGAAGTGAGCCCCTTATGCAATTACTTATATTTACTCCAATGTTTAGGTAATATATTACTTTAATAGTAGTGTGATGTTAATAGTTACTGTTATTTAACATTCTTACAATTGTCCTATAGATCGAAAGATGGAAACATTTAATAATTATTGTACTTGCATACATACATATTTTCAAAATATTTTGGAATTTTTAAAGATAAAAATGCAGATTAAGTGTTAATGTATTAAAAAGAATATAGCTTCCTCTCACACAACCAGTCCAAAATTTAAAGATCAAACTGCAGAAGCTATAATGATCCAAAAATTAGTCTAAAATTAGTGTATCACATATACTCTGGTGTGGAGTTGAGGATTGAACCCAGGATCTTGCATATATTAGGTAATTGCTCTACCACCAAGTCTTAGTTCCAGCTTTCATGGAGGTATGTGTGAAGTACATTATTACCTGACCACTTACTGCTGAAACACCTAATGGTTTTTACATACCATCTGTACTGATGCTGTTCTCTCTTCTTTGTTGTCCTTACTCTTACTGGAGATCAAACCAGTGCTTGTGCCTGCCTGGCAACATTTCAACTACTTTGCTGCAGTCCTAGCCTGTATATTATCTAGTTAAACATGGCCCATATGCAATATTCATTCCCTGAAACTGTATCACTCTATGTATGAAAGAGCTAGGACTATAATAATAGTCTTAGTTTATGTTAAAAAAATTCAAGATAAAAAGAAGCAAAGTTTTATTTAAGTCCTTTTCCCTTCTACAACATAATCCTCTACTTAAATATCCTATGTATTAGAGGCTAAGAATTGTTCACTGTGAATTTTGTTAACAGTATGGTGAACCATCCTGAGAACAGACTATTGTTACAGGGAATGGTGTGACTTAGTTAAGCTTTCTATTGCTGTGAAGAGACACCATCCCCACGACAACTCTTATAAAGGAAAATGTGGTGATATTATGTTCCCCAATATATTGTGCACCCTAATAAACTTATCTGGGGTCAGAGGACAGAACAGCCACTAGATATAGAGGCCACACAATGGTGACACACACACCTTTAATCCTAACATTCCAGAGGCAGAGATCTATCTGGATCTCTGTGAGGTCAAAACCACACTGGAAACAGCTAGGCATGGTGACTCATGCCTTTAATCCTAGGAAGTGATGACAGAAAGCAGAAAGGTATATAAGGCGTGAAAACCAGGAACTAGAGCTGGTTAAGCTTTTAGGCTTTTGAGCAGCAGTTCGACTGAGATTCATTTGAATAAGGACTCAAAGGCTTCCAGTCTGAGAAAACAGGATCAACTGAGGAATTGGCGGGGTGAGGTGGCTGTGGCTTGTTCTGCTTCTCTGATCTTCCAGCGTTGACCCCAGTACCTGGCTCCATGTTTGTTTTTATTAATAAGAACTTCTAACAATTTGTGATACAACTAATGATAAATGTTAATTTTTTACATTACCATTAAAATATTGGCTGAATATTTGATACTGCTGGGCAGAGAGCATCCTCAACATTTTTCAGAATTGTGATTGATATTCTGATGATGTGATTGTCAAGACTGAGAATGATACTTTGGAATAAATACATAATACCAAATGGAAGAAATAAGTTTAGGGCCTTTTCAAAAATTACTGGAAATTCTGACCTAAACCCCAAGCTAAAGTCATTATATAACATTCAAGTCAGAAACTCAAACAGCATTTTTTTTTTGTGGGGGGGAGAGGAGTTCAAGACAGGGTTTCTCCATGTAGCCTTGACTGTCCTGGAACTTGCTGTGTAGACCAGGCTGGCTCTGCCTCTGTGTATTCGTGTCCAGCCTGGTCTACAGAATGAGTTCCAGGGCTATGCAGAGAAACCCTGTCCTGAAAAACCAATCAATCAATAAATAAATAGAAAAAAAAAGAATGCAGTATGTGTACATATATATGCCTAAAAAGTAAAATAATTATTAAAATGCACTTGTTTGATTAGCCAATATGAACTTATTTTCCAACATTGTCAGAAGCATGATTTTCAGAGGAAATGGTACTAAAAGTCTTAGGACTAGTTCTTGGAAGGATTATTTCTATTAAGTGGATCCTTTAAAGGAATCTTGATAATCACCTTTATATGCTGTAGAAGATGTAGCTAAAGAAATAACACACATTTATATATTTTAAAGTTTGGCAGTAAAGTATATTCTCAAATCTTGGAGGTGGTTTTTGGTTTTGCTGTTGTTCAGCAGATTAAAGTGACTAAGGAATTGCTATCTATGATTTCTGGCTCTATTCCACCCATTCCAAGTTCTCAGTGGTCTTACTGTATAGGCTAATATCATAGTTGGTGTTCTTGTTGTAGCTCATGGTACTAATAATAAGTTCATTTTGCGTCTTAGAAGAACTTGACATTTAGTTTCCTGCCAACCTAGCAAAAAGTAGTTTACTAATACAAATGATTAATTAAAATATGCTATTTTTTTCTTCTTCTTGAGAACGTTCCTATTTGAAGTAAGGTAGCTGACTTCTTTTTCTTTCTTAAAAAAAAAAGTTCTGGCTGTAAATCCTAAATTCTCATTCTCTCAGATGTAGCCAGCAGTCTGAGAATGTCTATGTCTGAAAAACAGAGACAGCCTTATGCCCAAACTTCTGTTACTAGTGCCTTTTGATATCTAGTATGAATTATTTTGATTGAATTTCTGACAGTGGCAAAGGCAGTAACTAACTATTCACATTTTAAATAGCTTTCAAAAGCTGGAGATTGTGTAAACTTTTTGCGGGTTACTCATTTTGGAGTCATAAGAAAACATGTTTTTTGTCCTTTGCCTTTCTGTAGTTTTAGCACTGTGAATACTGAAGCAGGGGGATTGCAAGTTCAGCTTGCTGTGGTCTACATAGAAAGTTCCAGGCTAACTCATGGAACATAAAGCTATAATAGAATATTGTTTTTCCAAATATCAGATATCAAAGTCCTTGGGTTTGGTTTTCTTGAGTGATGTCTGACTTTGTATCCCAGGCTGGCCTGGAACTGTGATGATCCTGTTCCTAGGGTCTTGTTCCAAGTGCTGGGATTACAATTGTCACCACCCTGCCCATCTTCAATGTAATTCTCCTTTTCAGCCGTGTTTTGTTGGTTGTCCCTTTTTTTCTCCTGGTAATCTTACTTTCCTGTGTAGCTGAAGCTGTAGAAGTTTTTATCCTGATTTTACCTATCAAGTCTATAAACCGAATACTTACTGTTTAGATTTACAGTTCTGTTCAGCATTTTTCCCCCCTTTTTGGGGGTGGGGCACGTAGGATATAACCATAGGCCAGTGGTCTAGCATTTTGAAGTTTAAAAAGGTAACAGTGATAGACTTTTGGGGGGAAATGTTTGTCTTTTGAGTTTGACTTAGGCATGAGTTACTCTGCTGATTTTTTTTTCATTAAGATGTCAACAAGCCAATGAAACTATTAACTAAGGTTTAATTAAGCAAGGTGGAGATGATGCTCACTTGGTAGATTACTACTTGCTTAGAATACACAAGACTCTGGGTTCAGTCCCCAGTACAACATACGTCAGTATAGTGGTGCATGCCTGTAATTTCAGCATTTAGGAGGTGGAAGTAGGGGGCGTCAGAGGGTCTAGATCATCCTCAGCTTCATAATGAATTGCAGGCCAACTTGGACTGTGTGAGACTCTTTCTCAAAATAAAATTTTGATTGAGTATAGTAGTGCATGCCTTTAATCACAGCTTCAGAGGTAGAAGCAGGTGTATATCAGTTTCAGGCCAGCCAAGTCTACATACTTAGACTCTGTCTCAACACCCCTCACATCCCAACAAAGAAAAAGTGTCATTTAAGAGAAATATATAAAAATGTTATGTATTGGGGCTGGAGAGAGGGCTCAGTGGTTAAGAACACTGGCTACTCTTTTAGAGGTCCTGAGTTCAATTCCCAACAACCACCTGGTAACTCACAACCATCTATAGTGGGATCTACTGCTTTCTTCTGACATAAAGTCGATAGAGCACTCATATAAAATTTAAAAAATGGTATGTATTGAATGATTAGCAAGAAATTTTGTTTCCCCAGATTAATAGGAATTTATCTTTTGTTTCCTCTTAGGGAAATAGCTTAATATTTAGTAATCCCATGTTTGGGATGACTTTAAAGAACATAGCTATTGTGAATAGTCAGAATTGATTGTATCAAGTGTTTCTTGCATAAATATTCAAAAATTTCCCTGTTTAGAACTAAAATACGTTTGTAAGGAACTTAGTCATAAATGTTGTGAAAATCAAGTTTCTATATTTTAAGGTACCTCTTTATCAACTGACTTCCGGATGAGTCTCATAAGAAAGATAGCAAGGCGAATAATAATAATAATGAAGCTAATTATACTTTCTTACTATGGTGCCAGCCTTTTAAATGCTTCTGACAACTTTTTAATCTTCTCACAGTTACATGTTAGATATGTTTATGACACACCATGTGATTTCTCAGTACTTCTGTATACTGTAGTGTTCAAATCAGAGTAGCTATATTTCATGTGATGAGAACTTTCAAAAATCCTTCTAGCTTTTAAAAAATAATACAGCTGGGTGTGGTGGCACACACATTTAGTCCCAGGATTCAGGAGGGACAGGCAGGTGGATCTCTTGAGTACTAGGCCAGTCTGGTCTACAGAGCAAGTTTCAGGACAGCCCGGGTTACACAGAGAAACCCTGTCTTTGGAGGGGGGTGGAAACCAAAACAAGAATAATTGATATTATCATCATCCATAGTCACCTTAGTGTGCCATAGCTCAGTCATCTGAACTTTGTGTAAATTTTTCCACAGTATACCTCCCCAGACTCCTATAATCACCATTTTTATTCTTAGCGTTTGTGAAATGAACTTTTTCTAGATTTCATATCAGATTGAGATTGTGTAGTATTTCTTTTCATGCTTCTTTTTTCTGTGCCTGACTTATTTAACTTTCATAATCATAATTATCTCTAGTTCCATCCACGATACAGCAAATGGCTAATCTTCAGTCACCCTTTTTGTAGTAGAATTACATTCTACTATATTTACACATTACATTTCTTTCTCCATTCATCAACTGATAGATATAGAGCTTAATAGCCTTTTTTGGCTCTTGTGATTGTGTTGAATTAAACTTGGGAACAAAGATGCTGTCTTAACCTGCTAATTTCATTTTCTTTGGATAAAAGTTCAGTAATGAGATTTCTGGATCATAAGATATATTCCACTCTTAATTCTTAAGGAAGTTTCATACTGTTTTTCTTAGGGTTGTACTTATTTACATTTGGGTCAGTCGTGTTACTCTTTCCCCTCCAATAGCCTTAAGTCTTACTAGTTAATTTTATTTTAATATTTGTTAGTTTTGATGTTTTGAGACAGGTTCTTGTTATGTAATCCAGGCTGCACTTGAATTTGAGTCCTACTTCAGTGCTAGAATTACAAATACAAATTAACTTGCCTCTGCTAGAGGGCAACACCCCCAGTTTTCCTTCTTCATTCTCTTCCTGAATCAGGTGATCATTTCTGTCTGATCTTTGTGAGTTCTAGCCCAGCTTGGTCTACATAGAGAGTTCCTGGACAGCAAGAGCTACATAGTGAGACCCTGTCTCAAAACAACAACATTCAACTATATAGCCTAGAATTCCCCTGAAGGTCTAGTCTGCCTCCCACTGCTGGGATTATAGGGATAAGCCACCATACCCAACCATGGTGTTTTGTATTTCTCTGAAGATTAGTAACATGGAACATGTTTTTCATGTAATTATTTGTTTTGTCTTGTTTTTATTTTTGAATGTCTTACAGAAACACCTCTTCAGTTTCTGTTGCTCGGATGTATGTCACATTATTTGCTACATTACTCTAGAGTTGTTTAAGTTTATTCCTTTCATTCTAATTTTTAATAGCATGTTACTCCCTAGGAGCTAGTACATTGTGCTTTTCATTGAGAACATTCAGAGGTAGTCTGTATCTCCTTTCTTTCTCTCTCTCTCTCTCTCTTTCTCTCTCTCTTTCTCTCTCTCTCTTTCTTTCTTTCTTTCTTTCTTTCTTTCTTTCTTTCTTTCTTTCTCTCTTTCTCTCTCTCTCCCCCTTCCTTCCTTCCTTCCTCCCTCTCTTAAAAACAAAAAAACAAAAACCACCAAACTGACAGAGAAATACAATGATTTAAACTTAATTTCTAAGATGATGATAGTGTGGGTGTATGACGGTATGGACCCTTCTGTGTGCAAAAGGCCTCCATACTAAAAGTCCATATTAAAGTACTGGGATTCTATATCAATTTAAAACACATAGGAAGAAACAAGACTTGCAAGAGAATGGGAAGACAAGACATAGGCTTAGAGAAAATATTTGCCGAAGACATCTTATAAAAGACTTATTTTAAATATAAAAAGAACTTTAAAACTTCACAGTAGTAAGAACACTGATTAAAACTGGTTAAAAGATGTGAATGGATACTCTACCAAAGAAGATATACATGTGATAAATGAGTATGTTAAAAGAAGATGGACAGTGTAAAGAATTGCAAATTAAATTAAAAATGGACAGCACTATACACCTACCAAGATGACCGCTTCAGCAAACAATGCAGTGATGTGGGACAGGGAAGGCTCATGTACTGTAAGTGCCCTTTATTATCCCACAGTGCACCACTGTCCTACAGGGTGCGTCCTAAAGTGCTCTCCTGACCTCCTTGGGATGGGGCAGAGTGTGACTTGTACAAGGCAGGAGACAAATGACAACTCTTTAGTTTTGTTATGAAGTGAAAAACTATCCTAAGACCTACTGACTATTGAAAGAAGAGATTGCTGAGCATGGGTGAGGCCCTGGGTTCCCACCTACTCATCACTGAAAAGGAGGGATAGCAAAGAAGAAAGGGTGGACTGAGGAGATGGTTCAGTGGGTAAAGCTCGGATACCCAGCATCCGTGTAAATAGTTGGCATGCCTGTAATCTCAGCCGTTTGCATCCCCAGAAAAAGCTGTTTACTTAGACTTGATGAATTTTTGACTCTGTGTTTAAGTTTAGGTGCTTCTATATATATGGTAGAGAGCAGTGAAGAACCTCTGGCTTCCATTTGCACATGCATACACATGCAAACACGCCTGCCTACCTCAACTTTCCAAAAAGGAAAAAGTGGAGAGTGAGAAAGACACCTGACACCAACCTTTGACTGTCACATGTAAGCACATGGATATGTAACCCCTTGTTTTCCTTTACAACTGTGGATGCCTTTTAAGCAGTGGCTGTGCGCTAAGCAGAGGTTCCGAAGCAAGTGCTGCAGCCTGAGGGATTCTGTTCATCAGCCATCCACTCTTTCAAAGCTGCTAAGGGAACTTACCTAAACCTCTATCCCT
>CABHPH010113315.1:0-31730 GCA_902168325.1 Peromyscus nudipes
ATCTTAAACTCTATCCTAGAGGACTTCCCAACCGTCTGCCTAGCAGAATTACTGAATACACTTATCTAGCTGTTTAGAAGAACTGGAGATTGAATGTAGAACCAAATGCATGCTAGGTAATTATGATGGTTTGAAAAAAAAAAAGGGCTCCAAACAGAGCAGCACTATTAAGAGGCATGGCTTTGCTGGAGGAAGTATGTCACTGTGGGGGCTTTGAGGTCTCATATATGCTCAAGCTTCACTCAGTGTGATATGCAGACCACTTCCTGTTGCCTGTATAAGATGCAGAACTCTCAGCTACCTCTCCAGCCCTATGTCTGCCTCTATGCCACCCACCATGTCCCGCCATGATGATAATGGACTAAGCCTCTCAAAATATAAGCTGCCATCTTAACTAAATATTTTCCTTTATAAGAGCTGCTGTGGTCATGGTATCTCTTCATGGCAATAGAAACTCCAACTAAGACAGTAATTTCTTTATCATTCTACTACATCCCAATTCTCTCTTTACTGTACATTTTGATACAGGGTCTCACCATGTTGCCAAGGCAGGTCTTGTGCTTGTGATCCCCCTGCCTCAGCCTCATGAATAACTACCATTTCAGGCCTGCTACATCAAGCCAGGATCTAAATAGATTTTTTAAAATGCCCAGACTACCCTCCAATTTAGTCAGAATTGCAGAGAATGGAGTCTGGACAATTTTATAAACAGATGATCTTTATATGCAGTCAAACATGAGCATGGTTCAAAGAAAAGATGTAAGATAAATAATTACAGCCTAAAGGCCTTAATAAGTTACCAAGAGAACATGATGAGATTAAATGGTTTCCCAGCTCTTCTGGCAGGGACCTGGGGCATCAAAGTCAGCCCCATCTGTCACAATTGATCCTCTGAGAACATTTAATGGATTAATTTAATATAGGCTCAGTAACCAAAAAAATCAAACCCTATAATGAAGCATTGCAAAAAATGGTGTACTACTGTCTGTAAGGGAAAAATACATTGTGTGTGTGTTTGATATTAGGTTCTGGAATGTGGCTTTTGCCTTGAGAGTTAAAAATTCTTTCCCAGTACAGAGTTCTTCAGTTGTTATGTGCTTCAATGCAGGACCAGAACTACAGGAGAATGTGTGTTTGTGTGTATGTGTGTGTATGTATGTGTTTATCCACATACATCATATATATACCCATACATACACACATACTTGGTTGTGTGTGTGTGTGTGTGTATGTGTGTGTTTATCCATATATATCATATATATATACATACATATACACCTACTTTGTTATGTGTGTGTGTATGACATTTATAAATGTAGTTCTTTTGTAATGTAATGATTATTTGTAGAATTATTTAGCAGAGTCAGGTCTCCTGACTTCAGTGTGTCTTAACTGAGTGTCATACTGCACTCCTGTCAGATGAAGGGGGATAAACATTGAACTATTGACCCGGAAGTAGCCATGGGTCTCAGCTTTCAAGCCATATTATGCTTGTCTCTCTGCAGAGATCGGGACCTTCAGAGAAGAAATCATTAGTGACCAAAAACTGTTGCCAGCTTTTTCTTCTTTACCCCCAAAAGAACAACTTAAGAAGAGAAGGAGTGGAAAAAATTGAAGTAAAAAGGCACACTGCTTGAGGTACTGTATGTTGGAGAGATTTGGAAAAATTTATAATGTGTTCCGTGCTCAGAGACAAAATTTTCCAAGAAGACATTTAGGCTATTTTCTTCCAAGAGTCTACATCCTGTTACACTCTGGAAGAAGTGACCTCATGTGTTTGTATTTGTCTCCCTCACAGAATCATTTTCATAGCTTTAATGCATGTGCAGATCTGAGGATATGCAATGCATGAGTCTCTGGCTTCGGCAGATCATTCAAAGAGCATGCTGCTGCTGCTGCTGCTTTGAGAATGGCGTCATCTCTTTCTCTAGTGGCACCAGGGTGTGAGGGAGTGCTGCCTGGGAGAGAGTCTGTGCCAGGTTACTTGGGAAATGTATGCCATCGCTGTCAAAGGAAGCTAATAAAAGTTAAACAATATTAAATACTGATACATGTTACTGGTCTCACAGGAACTGGCTGAAGCTACTATAATCCCTTACAGTGTATTAGAATTATGAGGGGATTGCTTGAACATTACCTCACTTGTACAGCCACTTTGTAGTTTATAAACTGATTCCCTAGGTCATCTTAACTCTCCCAAGATTATTGGGAATTCTGATAGAAAGATATCATACATCAATGAGAAAACTAAAGCTTCGAAAAAGATCAAAATAGTAAGCCACTTGCACACAGGGTCTAACATTATAGACTCTCATATACACAGATTAATCAATTGATTTCCACAAAAAATATTGATAGAAAACACAATTGTAATTTCTTACCTTTGGGTTATGGAAGCCAAGAGACATTGACAACACAGACTTCACAGCATATACATTGTAATGAGGAGTTAGGTCCTGCCTGACTCCTTTTAAAGTCCTCTGTCCATGTGTAAAACTTCCTCTCTTTAGACCACTGGCTTTGCTCTTAGGCAGGGCCAGGTGCAAAACTTGGCTTCCTCAGAGGTGGGCTGTGGGTTGAGCCTGAGAAGCCCCTTAGTCTGGCTACCACAGCTTTCTAAGCTGTGAAATAGGAAAAATAATTCTTACCTCAAGGGATTGCTTTGAGGAAAGCATGAGCTAATGTTTTTAAAATGTTTAACATGGTGCTTGACACAAAAAGGGTCCAATTACTATAACTGAGCTACATTTGATCTCTGCTCCCTATTAATACCATTTGTGTTTTGCAGAAGTCACGTGTTCTTCCTGGAGCAGCGTCCATCTGCAGTCATCTCTGGAACAAAGCAAAGCTGTGAAGTGGTAATGCGTTCATCTCTCTCCTTTTGTGTCCCCTAGGACCAGCCAAAACTCTGGTTTCCAGATCTGTGCCCAGCTGTGGGGTTCAGAGCCACACAGGATGGGTCCTTATCACTAGATCCAGTGAGAGCCAGTTTAGAAGGGAAACAAATGGTCTCTGTCAGAACATATGGTTGGAATTCCAGAGATTAGGACCCCACACTGAGAGGCTCTGCTGGCTGGGCCCTGGGACATCTCAGTCAACCCCGGCTGTCACAGCTGATCCTCCAAGAAATCAGCCATCTCATACTTAATTGTGAGACCCAAATAGTCCTTACAATCAGGGCGTCCTGAAGAGTGTAGACATCAGTCCTGACATTCAACCAGCACCTGCTAGTCCCCAGAGGAGAAAGGTACAATTCAGTCCCTGCTCCCCTTTTGTAAGCTCTGCCTTGTCTTAAGGCAGAAATTTCTATAAATCCTGTAAATCCTGGGATGATGGCTTGTGTCTGCATCCCCAGCCTTTGGGAAGAGGAGGTAGGGGTATTGCCATAGGTTTGAGGTTAATCTGGACTACATGATGACTTCCAGGCCACCTTGGGCTACAGAGAGAGAGAGAGAGAGAGAGAGAGAGAGAGAGAGAGAGAGAGAGAGAGGAGAGAGAGAGAGAGAGAGATTGAGATTCTGTTTCAAAAACATAAAATCAAAAACAAAATTAAGAAAAAACTGAAAAAAAGAAAAGAATTGAAGGAGGGATGAAGAAGGGAGGTGGAGGAAAGGAAGGAGGGGAGGGAGGGAAGGAAGAAAGAAAAAAAAGTAAGACAGAAAAACTTCCCGTATTTGTCAAGCCCGGCTTTGCCTGGTAGGCCTCTGACCTTTGCTCCTTTGCAGCCCACTTGTCCTCAACTTCCCTTCGGTGAACTCCAAATGTGTCTTGCCTTCCATATATATCATAGTGCTTTAGTGCAAAGTGGATCCTGCCAAGATTTCCCACTTAGCCCTGAACTGTTTGCAAAGTGATTTCCTCTTACTGAGTAGGAGGATGGAGCTCAAGGGGTCTCACTTTTTATCCCATTCCCATGCCTGACAGTTTGCTTGGGGAGTGGCAGCGACTCCCTCTTCTGTCTCAGCCCCTCTGTTGCAGCATTTAAAGTATTTGAACGTTCTGTGTCTAGTTGACATTCATGCCTCAGTCTCCTTCCTCTGTCTCTGACTTCACTGCCCGTGATTCTCTCTGATGATTTATGAGCAACCTGATGCGAGGCACTTGTTAGAGATATAATTCATGTTTTAAGTCAGTAGAGAAAAGTAGGTTTTTCATCTTAATTTTCTTATAGGCTCCTCTCCTTGTCTTTTAGTTTAACTATGCATTTTGTTAATTACGTGTCAAAATTTATTTAAGGATTACTAGAAAAATAGCATTTTCCCCCTGGTTCAGATTAATGAGAACTTTGTTTCCATATTACTAATTAATATTAGTAATTATTCCAAGATAACCTTGGAATATGTGGAGTGGGCCTCAAACCCAATCAGAGAATGGCTGGCTATCTCCATACCAGCTGTACCATTATTGCACTAAGGGCATATCCTGTCTGGCGGGTGGGTTGATAGAGTTCACAGCTGGATCAAACTGTTGATGACTTTACCCCAACAATCTGCAAAGTACCATCAGATATTGTAAAAGCTAGTCAGCGGAGAGGAAGTGTCTAGCCCAGCTCTGACTTGACTTCTCTATCTTACACCCCAGGTGTATGTGTCTGAGGGGTCGTTCAGCAATAGTGTCAACTACTTCTGGTGAGCAAGTAAGAGGAGTGGAAAGATCCTGTTTTGTTTGGGGGGCTTCTAGGTTTTCTCTGTCCCTCCAGTCCTAGAGAAGCATCTCACACCTGGCAGGGGGGCTTTCTCTAGGGACTCATTGCTTTTAGGACCAGAATTATCTAGCCTTGTAGGGCCTCCAAACTCTCATTTTTTTTTAAGTTGGATTACTGGATAGTAAGTTTCCATGTGGCCTCTTCATACTTCCTTTATTTGGATTAACCCTCCCGCCCCCTGTTCTCTCTTCATCTCCCATGCATCCCCATGATCTCTCCACCTTCAATATCCTCACCTTCATCTTACCTATGCTCTACTGTTTTCCATCCCTTAAGGAAGTTCCTTTGCCATTGTCCTTTTCTGATTTCTTGGCTCAAAGAGTTGGTACTAGGACATTCAAGCGAGAGACAACATGTCCCATTTGTCTTTCTGAGCCTTCCATACACCACTTAGATACATTGTTCTGTAACTTTTTCCAGTTCTATCTGTTTACCTGCAAATTTGATGATTTCAGTTTTCTTTGTAGCTGATGTCTATTCTTGCTAGATATCTAGGCTGGTGGTAATTCTTAGTTATTGCAAATGGAACTCCAGTGAACATGGACATGCAAATGTGTCCATAGTATAACACATACATTCCTTTGAGGACAGGCCTATGAGGTCTATGGCTAGTTCACCTGGTAGTTCTATTTCTCAAGTTTTTTCATTTGTTTGTTTTGTTTCTTTTTTAGACCACCAGATTGTTTTTCAAAGTAGCTGCATCCATTTAACTCCCACTGGCTTTGTAGAAATGTTCTCTTTTTGTCCACATTTATGTCACCATTTGTTGTCATATGGACCCTCCACGGCAGCCATCTTGGCTGGGTTGAAATACAGCCTTAAGCGGTTTTAGTGTGCATTTCTCCCATAGCTAAAGATGTTGAACATTTTTTTTTTTTTGGTT
This sequence comes from Peromyscus nudipes, assembly GCA_902168325.1. NCBI lineage: Eukaryota > Metazoa > Chordata > Mammalia > Rodentia > Cricetidae > Peromyscus > Peromyscus nudipes. The sequence goes on from CABHPH010113315.1 coordinate 5,589, forward strand.
TTTCGAGACAGGGTTTCTCTGTGTAGCTTTGTGCCTTTTCCTGGAACTCACTTGGTAGCCCAGGCTGGCCTCGAACTCACAGAGATCCGCCTGGCTCTGCCTCCCAAGTGCTGGGATTAAAGGCGTGCGCCACCAATGCCCGGCTCGAACATTTTTTTAAGGGTTATTCATCCATGTGTATTTCTTCCTTTCAGAAATCTCTGTTTAGTGGCATTGTCCATTTTTTTAAATTGGGTTGTTTGTTTTCTTGGAGTTTTTCTTTTTTTTCGAGTTCTTTGTATATTCTAGCTATTAATTTTCTATCAGATTATATTTGGCAGAGATTCTCTGCAATCTGTGGGCTGTCATTTCACTGACTTGGCAAGTTTCCTTGCTAGACAGAAGTTTTAAAGTTCCATGAGATACTCTCTGTTGACTGTTGATTGTATTGTCTGTACAACCAGAGTTCTGTTCAGAAAATCCTCACCTGTGCTTATGTGCTGAAGTGTGCATTGTGTTCTAGCAGTTTCAGGGTATCAGCTTTTACACCAATGTCTCTAATCCACTTAGAGTCTACTATAATGAAATGAGATATATGATATGAATCTAGGTTTACTCTTCTACATGTCAGTATTCCAGGTTTTCAAGCATAATTTGTTGAAGATGCTGAGCTTTATTCAGTTTATGTTTTGTCTTATTTCTCAAAAACCAGGTAGCTGTGCTTGAATGGACTTCTATCTAGGTCTTCTTTCCAATTCCATTGATCCATGTTTCTTGTGCCAGTACTGTGCTGTTTTTATTACTGTGGCTCTATACTTTAACTTGGAATTGAATATGGTAATACCTCTCACGGCATTATTTTGGTTAAGATTACTTTGGCCATAGTGGACTTTTATGCTTCCATATAAATTTTAAGATATTTGTATGTGTCTATGAAGAATATTGCTGGGATCTAGATTGGGATTGCATTTGATCTAGAGATTACTTTTGGCAGGATGACCATTTTTCATAAGACTAACCTTCTGATCCTTGAGCATGGGAGATCTTTCCAGTTACTGTCATCATCCATCACTTTTTAACTTCAGTGCTTGCTTTATAGTTTGTTGTACATGTCTTCCATTTCCTTGGTTAGGTTATTCCAAGATTCCTTGTTTTGGGGGTGTGCTGTGGATGATTGATAAATAAAGTACTGATTGGCCAGTAGCCAGGCAGGAAGTATAGGCGGGACAAGGTGAGAGGAGAATTCTGGGAAGTGGAAGGCTGAGGCAGGGAGATGCTGCCAGTTGCCACGATGAGAAGCAGATGTTAAGATACCAGTAAGCCATGAGCCATGTGGCAAGGTATAGATTTATAGAAATGGGTTAATTTAAGATATAAGAACAGATAGCAAGAAGCCTGCCATGGCCACATAGTTTATAAGTAATATAAGCTTCTGAGTGATTATTTTATAAGTGGGCTGCCGGACTGCAGGGGCTTGGTGGGACTGGAGAGAAACTCTCCAGCTACAGGGGTGTCTATTGTTAGTGGGGATGGGTTCCTGATTCTTTTTCATTATGTCTGCAATTGATAATACAGGAGGAGTACTGATTTTTTAATGTTAATTTTGTATCCTGGCACTCTGATAAACCTATTTATCCATTCTAGCACTTTTGTGCTGGAGTTTTTAGTGGCTCATATAGAGGACCATATTCCTTGCAAATGGGGATACATTGACTTCCCTTCCTCTTTGTATCCCTTTTGTTTCCTTCTTTTGTCTTGTTACTTTAATGTCTTATTATTTCTGTGACAAGCACTATGACCAAAAGCAACTTGGTAAGGAAAGGGTTTATTCATAGTAGAGTTTTAGTCCATCATCTAGGGAAGTCAGGAACTCAAAGCAGGAACTGAAGCAGAAGCCATGGAAGTATGCTGCTTACTGGTGTTTCCTTCATGGCTTGCTCAGCCTGCTTTCTTGTAGCACCCAGGACCACTGATTCAAGAGTGTCACTGCCCATAATAACCTATACTCTCCCACATCTATCATCTATCAGGAAAACACATCACAGGCCTGCTCACAGGCCTATCTTGTCAGTCATTTTTCTCAATTGAGGTTTCCTCTTTCAAAAAGACTCACGTTTGTACCAAGTTGATGTAAAACTAGCCAGCACAACTGACCCCTCATCAACTTGACACACAAACACATACTGTTATATCCTAGTATTTTCTTTATTGTTATATCCAAGATGTAATAGCAATATCAAAGTCACAATATATAAAACGTATTTCAAACTTTAAAGTTCTACAGTCTTTAAAAATTCAAACACTCTAAAAGATCCAGTCTCTCTAAAATATCAGGAGTCTCTTTCAATGTTCAAGCCTCTCTAAAATAGCCAAAGTTTCTTAAAATATCCAGCCTCTCTAAAATTCCCAAGTCCGTAAAGTTCCAAAATCTTTCTAAAATTTAGGAGTTTTTAAATCCAGGCAGAAAGTAGTTGGTTACTCCCATAACATCCATGCTGCTATTGCATCAGGCTAGTCATTATTGATGCTTGCAGGGTTCATAGCTGGGTAAGACTTTTGATGGTTTTCATCCCTCAGCAGCACACGTAGCATCCTTTAGCACTATGAAATCTAGCCAGTAAGGATAAAACGTTTGAGAAGGTATCAATTTGATTTCTCCATTTCCTATGACTCAAGTATGTGGTGTTTTCAGCAGTAGGGTCTTACTATCATGTTTTGGATGGCAACCAAGAGCAATGACTGTGACCTAGTGTATCAATTACTTTTCTATTGCTGTGCTAAAATACTATGGCAAAGCAACTTAAAGAAGGAGGAATTTGTTTGAGCTTCCAGTTCCAGATAGGTAAGAGTCTATTACGACCACGGTGAGGAGATGTGACAGCAGGCCATCATGGCAGCTGGAGCAGAAAGCTGAGAGCTCACATATTAAACCACGAGCAGGAGGCAGAGAGAGCACACTGAGAATGGTATGAGTCTTTAAACTCTCAAAGCTTGCCTCCAATAACACACCTACCCCAATAAAGCCACAATTCCCAAGCGTCACCAAACAGCATCACCAATTGGGACCAATGTATTCAAATGCCTGAGACTGTAGGGGACATCTCATTCAAAATTTCATACCCATAAGCTTTTTTTTTTTTTTCCAGTGGTTTAAGAAACCTTATTGAGCTGGGTGGCATTGGCGCATGCCTTTAGTCCCAGCACTTAGGAGGCAGAGCCAGGAGAATCTCTGTGAGTTCAAGGCCAGCCTGGTCTACAGAGCAAGATCCAGGACAGGTACCAAAACTACACAGAGAAACCCTGTCTTGAAAAATCAAAAAAAGAAAAAAAAAGAAACCTTATTGACAAACAACTTAAAAAGAATGCACATTTCTATAAAGATGTCAAAGGTTTTCTGAAGTAATTTAAAAGAGGATTTGTTTAAATGAACAAAACTTATTTCTACTAAAATATACTTACAAAGGGGAAAGCAAATATTTGAATGAATAGAAACAATTCCATATGTCTTCTTAGTCTCTATTTTATTCATACCTTTAACATATGAAGGATGCATGAATTAAAAACAGAAGTAAGAGTAAAATAAAAATAAAAAGCTACTGAACTCTTCAAGTACACGATGGATATAAGAGCTAAACCCTGCTTAAACTCAGGGATGGTGAGATGTGGAAAGCTGGGGCCGGGTGGATGGTGGTTAAGGAGAAATATTCAATTTCTAAGGGACACTGCAGTTTTGCCCTGTGATTAACTTCCAAGTACTGATTTTTGCCTAGCTGCTCAGCAAAGCCCCAGCATTAGGAAAGCCAGGGTGGAGAGCATATGTCGCCTGTGTGCAGTACAACTCAGGCTACCCCAGAGAGTTTATCCTCAGTCTCCAGTTGATGTTTAACATGGGAAGAAAGCATTGACAGATGCTGAGTTTTCACTAACTGCTGTATTACTGTCTGCTCTGCTGGGTCCCACTTGGCCATTTGACTCTAACTTTGGAAAACTGTCTGGTAGAGTAAAGAGAAGAAGAAAGATGATGCACAATAAGAGAGAGAAAGTAGGAGGAACAAAGGAAGGGGAAGAGAGAAAAAAGAAAGAGAAGGAAAGGGGAAGAGAGGGAGAGGTAGGGAAGTATCTCATTCTGAGAATCAAGAAATTTGGAATTCATGTCCACCCTGCTACTATCTTTCTGAGGGAACTTGGGCATCTTTTTTTTTTTTTTTTTTTTTTTGGTTTTTCGAGACAGGGTTTCTCTGTGTAGCTTTGCGCCTTTCCTGGAGCTCACTTGGTAGCCCAGGCTGGCCTCGAACTCACAGAGGTCCACCTGGCTCTGCCTCCCGAGTGCTGGGATTAAAGGCGTGTGCCACCAATGCCCGGCGAACTTGGCCGTCTTATTTCTCTCTTTGCTTTGATTTGAGCATCTGTAAAATGAAGCAGTATGATGCCATGGCCTAAAATCTCTTCCTGGAGTAAGTTAGAGGTGTGAAGTACTAAATGTAAAACCAACCCCATGGTGAACAGGGTGCATCTACTAATAGGGCTAACCTGGGCTTGTACTGCTGTCTTATTAGACCATTAGCAATACAGAAGAGCAAACCAATAACAGACTTCTTACCTGCCTTTATATATGTGCAGTTCACATTTTATATCACGATAGACACATAAAGTCTTCTACACACAGTGTAGAGAACAATAAAGTTAAGTTCCAAAGTCCATTAACTTGACCACGGTAGGAATATTAATAGAAAAATTTTAGGCTTGATCCTTTCAATTTTATTCCCCTTTTCAATCAATATTGTTCAAGCCGTGTAGGATGCTTCCCAAGGTGCAGTTCTCCAGTGGGGACAGAGTGTCTAAAGGTCTTGGCTCCTTTTCTATTCCACCTGCCAGAACAGCCAGCAAAGTGGATCACTTAAGTTTTCCAAAGTGTATCAAATATTGGAAATATGTTCTGAATTCACTTTGTGAGTAGTTTTCAAAAAATGCGAACTTTGTCCATTTTACAATAGTCATGAACTACACGACAGAAGTGGAGTAAACTAAACTATTCTTGACTAAAAAAAGAGAGAGAGGGAGAGAAAACACACACTGCTCATCTAACACCATCCCTTACAGGCTGAACCACAGGAGGCTGCGGTAGAAACACTACTTTAGGAGAAAAGAAATCATTTCATATAAAATTATTTATACTTAATACTAGAAGAATGATAAAACACCTAAAATATATAATTAGAGGACATTGGAATTAGAAAATTAGTCAGTCTCTTGACTTCTTCAAGTTTTCTACTACTATTAGAATCAATAATTAATTTTGTTATACTTCCACTATTGGCCTGAGATAGTCGTACAGCATTGATTTAATGGACCTATACTATAATAATTTCCATTTTACAAACAAGGAAGTCTGAGAATTAAATGCTCACAAAGACCTACAGGAGAAACACGGTGATGCTGATATTTGTGGTGGTATTCTGTTCCCCAAAATATTGTGCACCCTAATAAACTTATCTGGGGTCAGAGACAGAACAGCCACTAGATACAAAGGCTAGAAAATGGTGGCACACACGCCTTTAATCCTAGCATTCCAGAGGTAGAAATCCCTCTGGATCTCTGTGAGTTCAAGGCCACATTGGAAACAGCCTTTAATCCCAGAAAGCGAGCCTTTAATCCCAGGGAGTGGTGGTAGAAAGCAGAAAGGTGTATACAGCATGAGGACCAGAAACTAGGCATTTGGCTGGTTAAGCATTTGGCTGGTTAAGCTTTCAGGCTTCTAGCAGCACAGTTCAACTGAGAGTCATTTGGATGAGGACTCAGAAGCTTCCAGTCTGAGGAAACAAGACCTGCTGAGAAGGTTGGCCAGGTGAGGTTAGCTGTGGCTTGTTCTGTCTCTCTGATCTTCCAGTGTTCACCCCGATAACTGGCCTCAGGTTTGATTTTATTAATAAGAACTTTTAAGATTCCTGCTACAGATATTCAAAGTCAGACTCTTCTCAAGATAAACATAATATCCTCATATCTAAATACTCATTTCGAGAATTACACTCCAGGTAATAGAAAGAGGATGATGTTGCTACAATAAAATTTAAGATGTGGATTGATTTGGGGCAAAGAAGATGAGTTAAGGCTAACAGTGCCCACCCTTAAGTGATGCCGAGTCTTCTCTTGAGACATCAGTGAGAGAGCATGACCTCACACCCATTCCTTCAGAGCATCGGCATGGGTCTTGGGGATGCTGTTTGGAAACTGGAAGCTCACTATTTCAGGAGAACTGGAAGGACTTGAGACAGATGAGCACCTCTGGAGTGACTGGGACTTCTTAGACTTATACAGAACTCTGGCTGCAGTTCAGAGCCTCACAGCCCTGGAAGCACAGACAGGCAAAACTGCAAGGGCTCCTAAGGAGATGACATGTGGGGTTTCAGGGAATGGCTCAGAGAGTGGAGCTCTGGAATCCACAATACACCAGGTGATACAAAGCCTGAGAGATTCTAGCAACTTTCTATTTTTATACTTTTTAAAAAAATATGACACATAGTTAGAAATACATTTTAAAATCACAACCCAATAAACATGATCACATAGGTGTACATATGTAATATACACAAATAATTTACCAAAGAAATGGTTGCCTTTTTCTAAGCATTGTATTCTGACATTTTTCTACCACATTAGGTAGATGGTAGATAGATAAACGGCTGGATTTGACCCACTTCATTTAATAGGCCAGTGAAGAAACACAATGTCCTGCTTGAAAAGCACTGTCTGAATGGTCTTTAAGGGGGATGAGTGCCCGCAAACTATGCGCTCAGGAGGAAGAGAAGAACACAGGCAGCCCCCCAAACATATTGATCAGTTACTAAAAATACTACACTTAAGGATGCAAGGGCATTTAAGGCAACAAATGCAGTTTTGACATCTGGAGAAGGTACTTTATTTAGAGAGGGAAGAGTAAACCAGAAAATTCTACTTCTCTGAGTGAAGGGAGAGACTTAGAGAATGAACATTATGTTTATATGAGGTAAGTTAATAAAGTGCAATAAATCATAGTGATTGCTTCAGACATATATTTTCCTATTATACATTGATCTTTAGATCAACACTAGTGTATTTTGAAGTACTGTAAACTATAAAACAACCCGAGTTAGTTTGTGAATCAGTTTCTTCTCTAAAAATGTGGAAATCCAAGAAAGGTATCTTATTCTGCCATCTAGTGGTCAGTTTTGTTACTATCTGTTCCAAATTAACAAGCCTTTGGCTGGGAAAAAGATAACTAGAAAGGAACATTTTAACAATGATCTATCCTTTAGATATATTAGAAACTATATGATACTATTAGGAAAATCAAAAGCTGATATTGATCCTCCTCTGTAGGCTGAGTTATGTCACCTTTTTCCAAATTACTCCCGCTCATAAAATTTCTAAGTAAAAATCATAAAGTGAGTAGGAATAGGCTTAATATGAAATAAGCAAAATATTTATAAAGAAAATGATATAAACCTACAAAGAACACAGTGGAATAAAAGTATGTCCCATGATCCTTAAATAAAGATTCACAATTAGCCAGGTGTGGGTTTTTATTCACAATTAGCCCATAGTTGTCATCCCCAGTCTCAGGGAGTTGGACTCAGAGGACTGGGGGTTTGATGCCAGTCAGTTGAGACAATACACTGTCTCAAAACAACAGAGGCCCCCCCCAAAAGCAAAGAAGGCTCACTATTGTAAATACGTATACTATTGTCGTGCCTCCAAATTCCAGTCAACAAAATCCTCCAAAAGATTTTCCTTAGCTATTTGACCAACACAAATTTTCTCCAGAGTTCAAATGAAAAAGAAAGTGTGAGTGAGATAATTACCAAATTAAAACAAAATAAGAATATATAAGAAGCATGAGACCTGTGAGATGGCTTACTGGGTAAAGGTATTTTCCGCTTGATGGTGCAACCCTGAGGACACATGCAATAGGCAGATCCACTGGAAATGGACATTGAGAACCGACTCTCCAAAGTTCCCCTGTGAATGCCCTTTGTCCACCACAGACTCATCACATTTACACACACCCCAGATAATATACATCTCACATAAACACTCTTGGCTTTTGCATGCTATTAGAATCCGGGATCTTCTTCAGCCTTTCTGGAACTTACATTCGCTACTGACTTTATGACTACATGCTGGTTTCACGACTCTCGTCTCCTTCCCTCCCTCCCTCCCTGCCCACCTGACATCTACTCTTCTACAGTATCTCAGTCTTAATTTGAGAAACAAACTCGCTCTTCTCTTCCAAATCTGGTGTCCCCTCACATCCGGAAGCTCTTTGACTAATTCTCCTAGCATGGTACTGAAGATTGCAGGTGTATTGAAAAGTGAAACTGAGACTACGCTTTGCTTCTTACATAAAAAATAGCATCGCGACCACCAAAACCCACGTGGGTTGTGCATGTGTGCAATCCCAGCCCTCTGGAAGCTGAAGCAAGATGATGAATTTGAGGCCAGCCTAGGTTACATAGTGAAACTCTCTCTTAACATAAACCCAAAGCAAATGGAAGCCAACCAAGTCAAAACAAGAAAGTAAAGGAAAGTAGAAACACAAAAGCATCTTGGGTCCTGTCCTGTCTCTAGAATACATATTGTTTTTAGTTGCTTTTCTGGTGTTGCGATACACATCATGACCAAAAGCAACTTGGGGAGGAAAGGGTTCATTTTAGCTTATAGGCTATCGTCCATCACATCATCGAGAGAAACCGAGGCAGGAAACGAGAGTCAGCAACTGAAACAAGATGACTGAGGAACGTGCTTACTGGCTGGCTTCCTCTAGCTTTCTCAGCTACCACCCCCCCACTTTTTTTCCTGAGACAGAGCCTCACTATGTAGCCTGTGTGGCCTGGAACTCGTTATGTGGACCAAGCTTGCCTTGAACTCATAGAGATCCACCTGCCTCTGCCTCCTGAGTGCTGGGATTAAAGGTTTGTGGCGCCATGCCCAGACAGTTTTTTTTTTCTATAACCCATGCTCAACTGCCCCCAGACAATATAGGCTTTTGTCATTCCTCTTGGGTGCCCACCAAAACAGTACGGTGGGACACTAATGCTGAAGATACCATACATCTTGGATGCATGTGTATCGTATATTTCTCTGTATAAAAAACCAAGCTGGAACTGAGATGGGACATTCCTCTTGGCTAGGGAGCTTTCATAGCCCCAGAAGGTGCCACAGAAGCTACTTGAAGAGGGATGGTTTCAAATGTCTTATCTAGCTGTGAATCCTACAATCTATAAGACCAATCTGTCAGACAAGGTATATTCACTTGTGCGATAGTGGCATTTCTTTCATGGGGGTAACCAACTGCTCTCTGACTGGGATTTAGGTCTGCTCCCCTAGGAGTGGGAGAATCCACAGCTGACACTGTAAGCATGCTCAAAATCCCATGGCTCAAGAGATCATAAGCCTCGCGGGAAAGTGAATAGTAATTTTGGTAAATGGACATAACATGTATTTGTCTTTTAAGTACTTGTATTTATACCCATAGGTACATATACTCTCATCTTTAATCAGAGAAGCCTTCCCCGCCCCACCCCAGGAAGAGACTCATGGCTTTGTGGGATGATGAGAATAAATGATAGGTCCTTGATCAACCCTAAACAAGACATTTATATCAACCCGTTTCAGGCTCAGGCAATGTTTCATGAGAGGAAACTGAAGGAGTACGAGACCTAGAAGATAGGGAAGAACAGTTGTGAAATGGTATCTCCTGAACAAAAGACAACTACTGTAACCACAGACTCACAGTCACTGTGAAAGTCTGATCTGAGTTTACACAAAAATGACCTTGTCCAAATGATAGCCACACTACATTCCACAGCCCCAGAGAAGCTAGGTAACAAGGAGGGTCTTAAGAGGGATGCATGGATTGCCCTGGGAAGGGGAAATAGATGAGATCTCCTGGGTAAACTGGGGGCAGGAGCATGGAGGGGGGATAGAGGGGAAGAGATTTGGGGATGGGATCATGAGGGATCAAGGATTGGGGTGGCCGAGTTGGGGGAGGGATGGAGTGGGAGAGCATTAAAGAGACATCTTGATAGAGGGAGACATTATGGGGTAAGGGAGAAACCTGGTGCCAGGGAAGCTCCCAGGAATCCACAAGGATGACCCCAGCTAAGACTCCTAGCAATAGTGGAGAGGGTGCCTGAACTGGCCTTCTCCTGTAATCAGATTGGTGACTAACCTAATTGTCATCATAGAACCTTCATCCAGTAACTGATGGGGGCAGATGTGGAGATCCACAGCCAAGCACTGGGCAGAGTTCTGGGAGTCCTGTTGAAGAGAGGGAGGAGGATTATATAAGCAAGGTGGGGGGGTCAAGGTCATCATGGGGAAACCCATAGAGATAGCTGACCCAGGTCATGGGAGCTCACGGACTCTAGACCAACAGCTGGGGAGCCTGCATGGGACTGACCTATGCCCTCTGCATGTGAGTGACAGTTGTGTAGCTTGGTCTGCTTGTGGTCCCTAGCAGTGGGACCAAGACCTGTCCCTGGTGCATGAGCTGGCTTTTTGGAACCTATTCCCTAGGATGGGATGCTTTGCTGAGCCTTGATGGGGGGTGTGTGTGAGGAGCTTGGTCCTGCCTCAACTTGGCATGCTTTGTTGACTCCCGTGGGAGGCCTTACCCTTTCTGAGGAGTGGATGCAGTGTGGGTAGAAAGGAGGTGGAGGGAGGGAACAGAATGAGAAGAGGGAGGGGAAACTGTGGTTGGTATGTAAAATAAATGAAAAAAAAAGCAAAGCAAAACAAAACAAAACAAAACAAAAAAACAGAAAAAAAAGAGCTTGTCAACAGTCATTCTGGATCCAGGAGGAGCGCAGGGACCGTACCTGTCACTGTTGGATTATTTGTTATTGATAGATCCAGGGAGAAGGGAAAACATTGCTTTCAGTTTTGTACCCATGGATTATCACACCAGGCTTCAATAGATAGTTCCAATCCAATTGTCACAAGATAGGCCTGATTAAACCAAATAGGCCACAAAATAGAACCAGAAGTGATGGATCTGGGAAAGAGCCTGGTAATGATGGGGTTGGGTAGACACTTGTAGTCATGGGAGAGAGATGAGAACGTGGTGAGGACTGGATAACTGGAATACATGGTATACATGCATGAGACTGTCTAATAACTATAACTAAATTAATTAGTAAAAATATAGAGAAAACCAAAACAAACCTAAGCAAAAGTCTGTAGACCAAAAAGGAAGACAATGTGATCCTTATCTCCCATCCTCCACAAAAGTCCGTTTCAGATGCTTCAAAGGCCCGTATTTAAAGCTAGACACTCTGAAACTGCTAGGAAAATAGCTCAGGAGGTAGCCAGGGGCAAGAATGTTCTCAGGAGGACTCTAACTGCACAGGAAGCAGCCACAAGAGTTGAAAGTGGGATTACATAAGAGAGAAGTAGAAGAAAAAGACAGGAAAAGAATTGCTTTTCAAAAGTGAAAAAGCGGGACCTCACACTTAACATTGGGATGTTTTTTTTTATCACCAAGGGAGATTAAAACGCACACACAAGAACAAAGACCCTTAAGCAAAAGAGCAAAATGGAGCATAAGAAAATAATGGAGATAAATTCCAAAGAGAAACTTAAAATATAAAAGAAAAAAAGAAATAGAAAACGTAACAAATATATTAAAAATCGTAGATATATAATAGAAGAAATAAGTGATTTTTAAACTGAAAAATTGGACACCACCTAAACTACTGAAGAAAGATGTTTTCCAAGTATAGTTAGGGTTATAAATAATTTTGTTGATCAGTAGTTATATTTAAAAAGGTGAAGTACCTTAGTAGTTTAAAGATATTATGAAATGTTGGCATAATAAAGCATTGCGTTCTAATAAAGTAAGGAATAGGAAAAATGCTTTTTTGTACAGTAAAATTATTAAGAATAAGTTGAAAGAATAAAGCAAAATTTAAGAAGAAAATTAGGCCATCCAACTTTGATTTCAAATATAATGTAAGTAACCAATAACTTGAGACAAGTGAGGAACACCATTTCCTTATGCTTGTGTTCATGTGAATCTCTGTTTCTTTCTCTGCCTATCTGCCTGTTTGCCTATCTGCTTGTCTGCCTGTCTGCCTGTCTGTCTGTCCGCCTACCTGCCTGTCTGTCTGTCTGTCTGTCTTTCTGTCTCTCTCCCTCTCCCTCCCCCATTTCTCTCTCCCTCTCTCTCTCTCCCTCCCCCCCCCCCCCCCCCTCTCTCTCTCTCTCTCTCTCTCTCTCTCTCTCTCTCTCTCTCACACACACACACACTCACACTCTACATTGATTTCTTATTTCCTGTTTTATTCCAATGGAATACGATTTCTTCACTCTTGCTGCACACAGAGCTTTAGGAAGGAACAGTTGCACTTTGGCTTTCATGCTCATCACTTAGGAACATACTTTGAAGGAACGTCCTTCATTCTAAAGATGAATCAGAGCAAACTCCCTTCTCTCTTTTGTCTTAGTCAGTGTTCTATAGCTGTGAAGACATCACAGCTATGGCAACTCTTATGAAAGAAAGCAATTGATGACGGGGGTTTCAGAGGTTTAGTCCATTGTCATCTTGGTGGGGAGCATGATGGCCTGCGAGTAGACATGATGCTGGAGAAGTTCTACATCAGGATCCTCAGGCAGCAGGAAGAGAGAGACTCTGGGCCTGGCTTGCACCCTTGAAATCTCAAAGTCCACCCATAGTGACACACTTCCTCCAAGGCCACACTCCTAATCCTTTCAAATAGCGTCACTCCCTGGTGACAAAGTATTCACATTTATGAGCCACATTCTTATTCAAACAGACATATCTCTCATTCTTGTTCATCTCAGCACTGAAAGGTTGTCTTAGGATCTGCTTGAAGTTGCAACCTTACTTATTCGAAGCAAGTGTCTGTTCTTGTCTCCCAGTAATATTTCAAAACCATCTCTCCTTCCTTCTTGAGAAGTGCCAAATCCCCCCAGGCTTCTACCATGGGTACCTGATCCATGTGACCATTATCCTGTGCATTGTTCATCAAAAGCTTCACTTTCTATATCACCTTTTCCCTCTCTATCTTCACAGTAGTTAGTAGCAAGACGATCAACCTCCCCAGAGGTGAAGGGGCTGTGAGAGATGATTTACTTTTAGCAGGAGGCCATTTACGTCAAGATGTCACACATGCAGCATTCAGCTAGCTTACTCACTCGCTGCTCTGTCTTCTACCATGTGATGTGTAATAAGAGGCTCTCACCACACCATATCACAGTGCCTTTGAATCTTTGGATCTTGGAATCTCCAGCCCCAGTACTATGAAATATAAATTTATTTTCTTTCTAAATTACTCTCCCCCTCCTTAGGTATTCCATTATACCAGAACGAGCAGCCTAAGCTAGGATGCCAATCATGCATGCCTTCAGGTTTAGGAGGAACTTTTAAGGGTAGCATTTTTGCGCATATTGCTAAGATTTAGCAGAGCGCCAAATTGTAGATGTGAAAGCACAAATCTGATCATTATGTGAGTTAAAGCAGGATTCCTTTTATTTCTATTTTGTTTTCTTGGCCTATGCATTTTAACTCTTGGAAATATGACACCATACATTGATTTTTTTTTTGGTTCAGAGAATATATACAGCATCCCGGGAGAAAATGCTTTAATCCAGTAGGATGTGAGTCCACAGCCAGTGTCCTAGATGAACACTTAATAGGTTACTCCATCATTCTGCCAAGCCAGATGCTTCCCAATGGCGCAATTTATGGAAAGATTGATGGCTACCTGGGCTTGGTGTCTACTGTGCAACTCATTTACCATGAAATAAGACCCTGGGACTGACATATGTTTCATTGTAAGTATTTTGCAAACTTTTGTTGGTTTTGGAAGATCCCTGTTTTGGCCTTTGCAGAAACAACAAACATGGCCCAAGTCAGAAATGTGTTTCTTCACAGTTTTGGAAAACATAGGTTAAGAGTCCAGTAGAATTAGTTCCCAGTGAGGGAGCTTTTCTTTTCCTCTCCCTCTCTTCCTTCCTTCCTTCCTTCCTTCCTTCCTTCCTTCCTTCCTTCCTTCCTTCCTTCCTTCCTTCCTTTCTTTCTTTCTTTCTTTCTTTCTTTTTGTATGCATATGTGTATTGTATATGTATGGTCACACATATATGTGTGGATACATGTATACATGTGTGCATGCATGCATAGAAGCCAAAGTTGACATTGGGTGTCTTCCTTATCGATTCCCATTTTATTTATTGAGGAAGGCTCTCTCACTGAACCTGAACCCACCAATTCTGGATAGTCCAGCTAGGAAAATTGTCCCCCAGTGTATCCTATTAGGCAGTTCACAGTTGCCTGTAACTATAGCTCCAGGGGAACCTCGGACTGTCACAGGCCTCTGCATTCACATGCACATACTATACCCCTCAGATACACAGAAATGTAAATATAAAATAATAAAAATGTAAAGTTAGATTATTATAGCTATATAGGTTTATTTTGGGTGCTCCATTCAAGTCCATTAATATGCATGTCTGTTTGTGCCAATATCATGCTGTCTTTGTTAGAATGGCAAATTAAGATTGGGTATTACGATGCCTCTAACATTATTTTTTCTGCTTAGGATTGCTTTGGCTATTTGGGGTCCTTTGTGTCTTAACATGAATTTTAGGATTGCCTCTTACAATTCTGTGATGAATGTAATTGAAGCTTTTAGGGAGATTGCATTAAGTTTCTAGACTGTGTTTTCATTTCTCTGTCTTCTAGTATCTTCTTCAATTTTTTTTTCAGGGTTGTAAAGTTTATGAGACCTTTCTCCTCCTTGGTCAGGCATATTCTTAGGGATTGTGAATGGCATGCTTCTTCTAATTGCTTTTCATCACCTTCATGAATGATCTACAGTAGAGTTTCTGATTTTGTATATTGATTTTATATTTGTCATATCTAACAGTTTTCAGGTGGAGTCTTTAGTGTATCTTAAATGTAGGATCTTGTCATCTGAAAAGAAAATTTGATTTACTGCTCTACCTGTGCATCTTCCATTCCTTTTTCTTGTCTTATTTCTCTAGCCAAGATTTTAAACACTATATTGAGTAAAATGGAGAAAGTGAGTACCTTTGTCTCATTTCTGATGTTAGAGGAAATGTTTTGGTTTTTCTTCATTGATGTGATGTAGGCTCTAGATTAGTCATATGTAGTTTTGATTATGTTGAGATACATTCCTGTTATGCCAGTGTTTCAGGATTTTTATCATGCAGTGATATTGAACTGTGTCAAGTGCCTTTTCACTATCTATCATTCAGAGATGATCACATGATTTCTGACTTGAAGCTTATTTATGTGCTGTATTGCAATTATTAACCTGCTGATGTTAAATCAACCTTGCATCGCTAGGTTGTAACCAACTTGGTCATAATGCACAATACTTTTCATGTGCTGTTGAATTCAATTTGAAAACATTTTGTTGAGAACTTTTTGTCTGTGTATCCTTCCCTAGTTTTGTTATCAGAATAATGCTGGTTTCATACAGTATTTTGGCAATACAGCCCCGCTTTCTGTTTTATGGAGCGGTTTGAGAGGTGTTGGTAGTAAATCATCCTTTAAAGTTTGATAGAATTTTTCAGTGAGCCTGCCAAGTTCTGGCTTTTTCTTTGGGCATATTTTTATCTATTGCAGCAGTGCCATGACCTGCCATATTTCTGTTTAAGCTGCTTACACTCTCTTCATTTAATTTTGCTAGATTTCATTTTTTTTTTGTTTTATTTCTTCCAGATTTTCCAGGAACCAAGAGGTGCCCACGGCTGAGAGAAGCAGAACTGGAAACATTGCAGTGACAGATTTGGGAGCGCGGCACAACAAACGAAGGAGCGTATCACTGAAGAGTTGGGACGGTCCTTGGTTCCACCATCTTTTTCTCCAGTTCCATGAAATCACCTTTTAAAGACATCTTCTCATAAGACCTGCCTTTTCCCCCTGGAGATACTGTGCACTCTGCAGGCTCATGCTCTGCCCACATTACCTCTTCCTGTGAAGCCACTGTGGGTCTCTCAGGATCCTAGAAGCTGCACTCAGCTCCGTGGGCACTGGCGACATATTGCCATCTTGAATTCCCCCCCACCTCTTTTTTTCCAATTTCCTTTTCATCTGTATTTGTCCCAGCTTTCATTACTTCTTGTTATATATTGCATTTGAGTTCAGCCTTTATTTATTTATTATTTTTTTCCTAGAGCTTTGGGATGGATCATTGGCTTGTTTTGGATCTCTCTGACTTTTTAAGTGTAAGCTCTTAAGCTTTCCCCTGAGAACTGCCTTCATTGTATCCTCCGTTCTGTGAAGCTGTGCTGTCATTTTCATTTAATTCTAGGAATACTCTCCACTTATAAAATAACCCACGGTTAATTCAGGAGCATACTGTTCAGTGTCCCAAGTATTTGACTGCTTTTCTGTGGTTTCTCTTGTTGCTGATTCTTGGCTTTATTTCACTATATGCTACTAATATTCAGATAATACTCTAGATTCTTTTGTATTTACTAAGGCTTGTTTTGTGATCTATAAATGTAATCAATGTTAGAGATGATTTTCCAGGTTGCTTAGAAGTGTGTGTATTCTACATGTGTTAGATGGAGTGTTCTGTAGATATCTGTTTAGTCCAATCCATCTATGCTGTGGTTTATCTCTGATATTCATTTGGATGATGATCTAGAGATAAGAGTGAGTACTAAAGTCACTCACTATTTTGTCAAGAACAAACACAACCTTTCATGATTTTTAATATTTATTTTATAATTTAGAAGCCCCCCATATCTGATGTATACAATATTAAAGTTATGAAATCTTCTGAATGAATATTTGTCTTTATTATTATGTAGTAGCCATATTTATCCTTTCCTATTTTGGTTTGAAGTCTACTTTATAAGATCTCAGCATAGTTACTTGTCCTATTTAGCATTAACTGTCAACTGGACAGCCTACATCACCTGAAAAAAGAGTTGAGTAGTTGTTCTTATTTGATCTGTGAGCGATTGTATTGATTGTTAGTTGATGTGAATTGACACCCACTGTGGGTTGCACCATTTCCTGGATAGGTGGTCCTGATGTAGGCTAGCTAAGCATGAGTCTGTGACTGAGCCTGCAAGCAGTTTTCCTCCATGTTTTTCCTTTAGTTCTCCCTTCTGTTCTTGCCCTGACTGCCCTCAAGCATGGACTGTGACTTCCAAGTATAAGCTAAGCAAATCTTTTCCCCCTCAAGCTGCGTTCTGCCCAAGTTTTTTTTTTGGCTTTGCGCCTTTCCTGGATCTCGCTCTGTAGACCAGGCTGGCCTTGAACTCACAAAGATCCGCCTGGCTCTGCCTCCCGAGTGCTGGGATTAAAGGTGTGCGCCACCACCGCCCGGCTCTCTGCCTAAGTGTTTTATCACAGCTAGAGAAAGAAAACTGGAACATGAACTCAGCTTGCCTTTATTTCTTTTGCTTTTCAGGTTGATAGCCATCCTTTAACTATTAGTCCATTGGTGTCTTTGCCAATGAGATGTGTTTTTTGGAGGCAGAAGGCAGTGGGACCTTCTTTTTATCCAATCAGCATGCCCTTGTGCTTTAAATGGTGCATAGAGGCAATTGCTTTTGAAGGTGATTATTTGATAAATACCATAGTTTTTGGTAGTTTCTCTGGTTAAAGGCATAGTTATGTGCTTTCTTATCTGTGAGTTTTAGAAGGTTGCTGGCTTACTGCATGCAATATGTAGTGATGTCTAAGCTTTCCTTTGTGCATCTACTCATCTCATAAATGTACTCTCTCCTGTGCTCTCAGATATGTGTCTTTCTTCTTCCTCAGTGTAT
The DNA here is from genome assembly GCA_902168325.1 of Peromyscus nudipes. Taxonomy (NCBI): domain Eukaryota; kingdom Metazoa; phylum Chordata; class Mammalia; order Rodentia; family Cricetidae; genus Peromyscus; species Peromyscus nudipes. The sequence goes on from CABHPH010113315.1 coordinate 23,376, forward strand.
AGTATTCTTTCAGGTATTTTCTGCAGCATCGGCTTGGTTGTTGTGGATTGTCTTAGTTTGAACTTGTTTTCTACTGTCCTTCAGTTATTCGTCATTTCAAAAGTCAACTTTGCTGGATATAGCATCTTGGCTGGCAGTTGTTTACTTCCATGATTTGATACCTCTCACTCCAGGCTGCCCTGGGCTTTCGGGGGTGCTGATGAGAGGCTTCATGTTATTCTCATGTGCTTACCTTAAGGCTAGTTTGATTTTCTTTTCCCATCAGTCTTTTGTTATAGTTTACTTGCTTTGTATTTTTGTTTTTTAACTTCTTCACTGTGCTGTGCTGTAAAGAGGTTCTAAATAGCTCTTGTTTGTATATCTATTTCTGTCTCTAACTAATTTCAACAAATCAGTTATCTCCACCTTTAGGATTTATCTTAGCTCCTTCTTCTACCCTGTGGATTCTTAGTTTGGGCCTCAGTATTGTTTTTATTATTATCATTATTGATTCTTTCATTTTCACTATTTTCAGTTTGGATATCTGTCAGAGTTTCCATTTCCTTGCTGAATTCATCCTCTGTGGTTTGAGTTTCCAAAGTGATGATGATTTCTTCAACTTTTCTAGCTTTCCTGAATTGATTTCCTTACTTCTTGTATTTGTTTACATCCCTATGTGTTTATTGATCCTTTTAAAAGTAGGACTCTGAAATTGTGTGAAAGCTGAGAACCTGCTCATCTTTCAGTAGCAGAAGTCTCCCATTCCAGTGTGGCTCTCCCAAGGGTGATGCCTACTCTAGCTGTTTACTCCGGATGTGAAGACTCTTCACAGTATACTGCTGTGCTTTGGCCCCTGTCTCCTCAGCCTGTGCTGCCCACACCATCACTCTGCACACAGTGCATCCAGTCCTTACTCAAGTCTCCAGCTGACCATTATCTCCCCAGGTCCTTGTTGTTGAGGTACTTATATCTAAGAGGGGAGAGAGAACACCTTCCTGATAGCCACCACTGACCAGCATGGTGCAGCCGGACACTAATGGTGTCCTCCTTTGCTGACAGCCACCACTGACTAGCATGGTTGTAGCAAAAAGGTCCTTATTATACACAGAAAATGCTACTTGTATAGACAAACCTTAGAAGCAAAGTACACTGTCCTATGTCAGCTGTTTATCCCCATGACTGCGTGCCTGACTGGGAGGTATGGGTGGCTGCCTCTTCTCAGCTTCTCAAGGTAGTAGCATGCAGTGTATATCTTGCCTAGGGGAAAGAAATAATCAAAATGTAAAGTGCAGTCTCTACTGAATATGGATCACTTTTAAATCACATTGCATTAAGCTATACTGGAAGTCGAAACTTTAAAAAATCAGAAATCAGTTGAAATCAAAGTCATTAGCTCTGATGCCCCCAAACCTCCTGCTCTGTTTTCCTGTCACAGTAGGGAGTATCCCCATCAGCTAAGGTTCCAAGCCTAACTTCTACATATCCTCTTTCCCTCCTTCCAATCTTCCAATTAGTCATCAACTTCAGCAGCTTCAGTCTTCAAATCCATCTGCCTCCAAGCCCACTACCACCATCCTACTCCAAACTGCCCATCTTTTGCCTGTGTAAAAAATCTTCTAATTAGTTTGTTAATTTCAAATTTATTCGAGTTTAAATGAATCAGCTAGTCTTTGAAAAATAAGCAATACTTGCCATTTCCTCTCTAAATATTTTCCACTGATGCTACTGTAAAATCAGAATGTACTGGCACGGAGCCTGAATCTCCCCGCGGGGGGCCCCCCCCCCGTCTGCATTCTTCCTACTTCCCCACACAAAAGTTACCTACCCCAGGTTCCCTACATGTTCATCTGCCCCATGAGGGTACCATGCTCTATCTCTATTTCTCCTTGAGTCCATATGCATACCTAGAGTGTCTCCCTACCTCTTAGCTTTCTCTCTTCCTTTGCCTCTGCCAAGTCTCTAATTACCTTTAGATCCTTGCCACAACCTTTCCTGGTAATTTTTGCCACAGTGGTGGCCTCCCATGGGTTTCTATATTGTCTCTGTAGGTATTTCAGCCAAAGCCCTTGCCTATCATTATTTTGTATTGACTTTTTATCTTCCTAAACCACACTGTAATATAAATATCATGTTCTCGCTTGAGTTGTTCACTTCTATACTGTAAACTATTAGATTGTCTGACATATAAATAAACAACCAATAAATGCACATTGAAAAAAAAAACCCAAATTCTATTTAATGAGCACTAACCCATGCAAGCACGTCCTAAATTATTAGTATGCATTAGTTTATTTTATGTAAGTTACACTAGCAATCCCATTCTATATATTGTGAAATAGGATTAGAAAGTTTACATACTTGTCTTTGTTGTGCAGTTTTGAAATGAAAAGAGAAACACACAAACAAAAAAACAAAACAGTTCTTAAGTCCTCATATTTTTGTTCAAGAAGCTATGCTTTTAATTGTTTTTAGCATGGCCATCGAAACCTTAATTGGAATTATTTCCACTCTTTTGTGTTATGCAAGGCCTTTTAGCTCTTCTCTCACTTCTGCATTTTCAAAATTTCATTTAAGGGACATGTGTAACCCCTTCCTGACATCACTATGTTGGTGTATGTGTTCTTTCCAGGATGGAGACTGTGTGTCTCCAAGTAAGGACACTCTCCTTTTCTCTAATCGGACTGTGTTTGTTCCAGTATCCATCTGGAGGCACGTATGACTTCCAGGGCATCACGATCCACAGACTTAGCAAGTCTGCCTTAGCTGTGGAACTTGGCAGTGAGCAAGCTGATCACCGTCTGCTGCTGCTTCCTCTAAGCTGATTTTCTACAAATTATGTTCAACTGAAACATTTTGTTTTTATTTACCCAAGTACAGTCCTTGGCTCCTTGCAGTGTTTTTGAAACTCAATGTTTCTTTTTATGATTTCAATCTCTTCAATACCTGGTGCAATACAAGCTGCAAACATGTGTTACAAAATTAACTTTGCATCCCCATAAATTCTAGTTTAAAAAGGAGGCGTGTGCAGTTTCCTAAATACAAGAGACCTTTGAGATGGAAAGCATCATATATAATAATTTTCTGGGTTAGATGTGAACTGCTGCAGCCCTGAGTACCATGTGCAACTGTCCCTGTAAACTCGGGACACATCACACAGCGCTTGAGTGATGGAGCAAGCACGCTGTCTCAGATCCTTTGCTTCCTACCTAAGAAACTATACTTTATGACGAAGCCCCAACCTACTTCTGGTACCATACACACTATCCTCTTTCGGTCCTAGATTCCACTGCATTCACAGAGCATTGCTTATATTGCATAGATTGATGCTCACTTCTAGGAACATCTAGGAATCTTTAATTGCTTTGCGCTTGAGCTTTTCAAAATCCCTTTCTCTGTTGGTTTATTTATTCGCGTACGAACAAGGATGCCATAGAATTTGTTCACCCCCAAACAGTTATTTGGGTTTTACCATGGCCACTGCTTGCTTATTCTTGATATTGCATACTTTTTCTTAGAATATTAGTTTGTAACTTGTACTTGTTCCAGTAAAAATGTGGAAGAGAAAAAAGAAATGAGTTGATAAGTAAATCCATACAGAGGACATGCTGGGCTCATGTCCTCTGTCATCTAGACATGAACTCAGTAATTGTCAAATGTAAATGGTAAGAGGATCAGAAAGAGGTGTAAGTGAAGTGTGTTATAATAGTTATGTTAAGGTCTGAAATCAGGGAAGAGATGTCATATGTGAGTCTTACTGCATCATTCTACTTCTCAGAGCAGAAATGGGAGGAAGACATTTCAGGCATTCTCTTGTGTGAAGAGAATTCCTCTTCTCCCCTCCCCTCTAGTCTCCTCTGTCTCTTCCTCTCATTTCCCTCTTCTCTCTTCTCCCTCCCTCCCTTCCTCCCTCCCTCTCCTGACCTCAACATCATGATCCTTCTGCCCCATCCTACCCAATACTTGGCATATTTGTTCTTGAATCACAAATTCTTCAGCCCAAAGTTAAAGTGATACCTTATCTTGAGAAATTATTTAACATTTAAACTAGAACAATGTTGATTTTCGTCTTGATGTTGGTATCTGTCTGAGGGGATGGAAATGACTAAATTAGATGGTTAACTAATAAAAATGCCTTCATAAGACCTACATTCTATAAAGGTATTATGCTGTTATAAATATTTGTAGTTACTGGTAATAGATCACAAAGAAATCATTAATGTATTTTTATATGATCTCTGGTGTGTGTTGTCTTATTAAACCAATGACTACGTGTCAACACAATGAAGTGCTTTAATGTAGCTATTACAAATAAAAACCAACAGAAATGTACAGATTTCCACATCTCGACCTTGGTCGTTCATCTCCTTCTTCAGATCAGAGTGAAATGAGTTTGTTTGGAGGAATACATCTTGAGGCCAGCTCCTCAGCCTGCATCTGCACTGGTAAACGCAGCTACACTTGGAAATGCCTGAGACAGGGTTTCGTAAAGTTTTGGCCAGCAGGTGGAGCCACAGGAACACAAGTTAAAGCTGCTGCTGCATTCCTTCTGCAACTTTAAATTTCCAGAAGGATTTATTCCTTCCCTCCCTGGCTCCTTCCTTCCCTCCCCTCCCTCCGTTCCTTCTTCCTTTCTCTCTCCCTCCTTCCTTCTTCCTCCTTCCCTCCTCTTCCCCCATTTGAACCTTTATTCCTATGCTCTTAGGTTTTTTTCTCCATCTGTTGCACCCTTCTTTCCTAATTAGAAGGAAAATTTGTAGAATCATTGGATTTTTAAAGCAAGTTGTCAAAATGAGGTTCTTATATTAACCTAATACTGCATTGGGTGTTCTAATCCCTTCTGCACAGGTTCCCAGGAGGGAAGTTTTAGGGATTTGGGTTCACTAGAAACCCTTCTTTTCTAAGTGATAAACTACATGTAACACAACTCCCAAGAGCAATTTTATTTCTTTTGTTCTACAGAACAAGTCTATTGCTTCCTACCTGTGGGAGGAGTGTTTCATTTCCATGATCAGTGCATTAAATATCTTAGTTCTGTCCAATTACAAAGATAATAGTTTTCCTTGAAAAGGAAAAAAAAAACAGATTTGGGCCTAGTATGGTGATGATGATGGTTGAATCCATGGTTCAGCAAATATTTCTTAAACACCTTCAAGTCACCAGCAACCTGGGTTAAGACTTTGTCTCTAATAGCCTTTCCTTCTTGCAGTTGATTTAATTAAAAAGCCTGCAGCATCCTTGACAGCTGAAACCACCAGGGAGGTTGGTTAAAAAAAAAAAGGAAAAGAGAGAGAGAGAGAGAGAGAGAGAGAGAGAGAGAGAGAGAGAGAGAAAGAACAAAGCAAAACAAGGAAGAGAGGCTGGCAGGAAAGGAAGGAAGGGAGGAGAGAGGGAGAAGGGATGAAAAGGAAAGAAAATGGGCACCTGCAGCATGAGGGAAGAGCAAAACCAAATTCCACACTAAGACTAAGAAGGGAGGTTAGGATACGCCCTTACCACAGTTTTCCCCTGCAAGCTGTCGGTCAAGGGTCCCAGGGGCACTTACACCAGTCCAGGTTATCACGGTCCATGTTGGTTGCCCATCATAAGTAGATGGGAGGACTCTATTTCCAAAGATATTACCCAGTCCAGTTGCAGGACACAGAGAAATGAATAGTGAACGGACTGAGAGACTGTCTCTGCTGGAAGATGCTACCGAGGCTCCTGGGGGAGAAAAGACGTCAATGGTCTTATCCAGTGCTAGACCCCTGCATGCGACCATACTGCCCTGCCAGGCAAGATGTATTCATTAATGCAATAGAGGCAAAAGGGTTACTAACTACCCTTTTGGTTGAATTTGCAGAACTGTCCCACAGGAAGGGATTCATGCCTCATACTGAAAATATGGTCCAAATCCATGGCTAGTCGTAGGCTCTAGGGGAGAACTTATGGATGCTGTTTTACTAAACGGTCCTGTTGTCAAGATGCCTCCTAAATATTTATGTTTATGTCAATGTATTTGTGCATTCCCGACCTTGGTGAGAAAAGTTTCTTATTATAGCGGGTGCTGTTTGCTACAGAGAAAGATTACTGGTCAATGTGCTGAGGATAAATGACTCTCGGTGTTGAGTCTTAAATGCATCATCTACATCAATACTTCACCACTCAAGGCTCAGGGAAGATTGTGGAAGAAGGAGCAAGAAAGGATGTAAAGAGCCAGAGGAGGGGGGGGAGTGCTGGGAAATGCTGTCCTCCAGATGTGATGTCTTCCTCGCATACATGAAGTCACCGCAACTGTGGCTACCTATGCAAGAACTGTATAGTATTGATCTTGTTAAAAGTTCCAACATATGGGAAGCATGTTCCTGTCCAGTGCCATGACAGACTGAGTAGAGCAAAGAGACCCATGCACAAGCCCGGGGTGGATTGCCCCAGGCTTCCAGGAGAAAACACGGGCTTACCCTGTGCCTTGCGAGGCCTAGCAGATGGGGCACTACTATGGTGAGTGAATGTACAGTGTGGTATGGGAGAGAGAATGAGAGAGAGAGAATGGTTTATTTCCTGTGGAGAGGTATATATGAAGAGGTGGAAGCAGCGAGGAGTGGGCTGAGGTGGGTGGATTCATTGCCACCCAGGGCCATGGCGATGTCTGGGCCTGGGCTGCTGCCTGGCCTGTGTCTGTGCTCATGACCCTGAGGTAGCCATGGTCTGTATTGATGTCCGAGGCTCCACCAAAGGCAGAGAAGATTGGGCTGTACAGAGATGGCCCTGCCCCTCACTGGCTGCAACACTAGGGAGAACTGGTCCAGCCCCTCATTGGCTGAAGCACTCAAGAGAGAGGGTCCTACACCTCACCTGGGCAACACAATAGAGCTGACCCTGATCGAAGGGGTATGGGCAAGCTGGCCCTGAGGACATGAGATTGAGAGACCAGTTCGCGACCCCCTCATTTGCCATGTGGTGGCATGGATGAGAGAAAGAAGCCCTCCTCCCCACACCCCTTGCCACCAGCAGCAGGTGGGGAACCTAACCCAACCCCTCACCAGCTGCAGCACTCAGAAGAACGGGCCCTGTGCCTAGCCTAGTCGGCACAGTAGAGTTGACCCTGTAGACAGAAACACAGGTGAGTCAGCCCTGGGGGGACGAGAGAAGCATAGCTAGTACAGGTATAGTAGAGGGGAGCAAGAGAAAGATGCCTCCCCCACCCCGCCCCTGCATCTGTGATGGGCAAGGGAACTGATACTCCCCATTATTGGCTGCAGCGCTTGGGAAAGTGACCCCACTCCTGGGCAACACAGTAGAGCTGGTCCTGAAGGTGTAAGTATGGGAGAGCCAACCCTGAGGATGTGAAAGCAGGAGAACTGGCCCCAACTCTTGATCGTTGCTGTAAAGGGTGAACTAGCCAGGACAATGCTGGAGAGCTTACTCTGGTGATGAAGACAGGAGAGAGCTGGTGGGCTGACTAACTCCGCCACTACCTAGGCCCAGTACCAGGGTTATGAGTTGGCCTACCACAACATCCACCCCATCTATGATCTGCTAGAGCATGTGAAAGGGTTGGTCCCACAGATCTATAGCTATAGGGTCTCCATGACACAGGGCAACAACAGGATATCCAAGAGGAGTTCCAGGGAGGAGCCAAGCATGATAGTGTAGCAGAAACCAGAGGCTGTGAACCAGACCAATGACTCTCTGCAATGAACACTTGCATGTAAATATACATGGATAAAAGGGTTTACTGTGTGACTCACTGTGTCACACTGCAGCTTCCATGACGAGATTTTTTTCCCTATATCTTTTTTTCTTTCTTTTTTCTTTTTTTTTCTCTTAAATTTTATTTTGCAGGAGTGGTTGAAAGGGCAGAGGGCAGATACAAAGGGACAGGAAATGAATGAGATTGAGATACATGATGTGAAAGACACAATAAATTAAAAAAATTAAAAAAAAAACAAAAAACGAACAAACAATAAGAAATGTTTATAGTGAAAACAAAGTTCTTTTTGTAATGTATGACTTATCTTTAAAAAAAGGAATTACCTAATAAAAGAACATTACCCATTTGAAAACTACTCAGGTGGGAGAAAGCAAGCTGGATTTAATCCATGCATGCTACATGCATGTATGGAAATACCACCTAGAACCACATTAATATATGCAACTAATACAACTAATACATGCTAATAAAAGAAATAAAAAAATTCCAATGTGCAGTGGGAAGAGGCTCCCAAGGCACCAATCCCAGCTAAGGAGCCATTGGCAATTGATGGCGGCTGACAGAGAGTAATTTTAGCCGCTTGCAGATTCCTCATGATCAAGTGGGTGACCCCACACAAATGTGCATAGAAGCAACATTAACTGAACTCAATGGGTTAGAATAAATAAATAAATAATTATAAGGGA
>CABHPH010113317.1:0-15917 GCA_902168325.1 Peromyscus nudipes
ACACACACACACACACACACACACACACACACACACACTGAGCAGAGCAGCCAGCAGGCCCGGAAGGGAAGGCCAGTTGCAAAGTGTCCGTCCGAGTGTAATGTGCATACCATCTGTCCCTCCATGCTGGTAGGAGCGCTAATAAAAGTTACATGGTGAAACTTCTGCAGGCACTCGTACATAAAAATTCCATATGCCAACTGACCGGACTACATGAGCACATCTGTCAAAAACGGGTCTCTCAGGCGTAGTTGAGGACATTCCAAAGTAGCTTTTTAACTGCTTTGGCCTCCAAGTAGCATGAGTTAATGCTCATGAGCTGGCTCTCTTCTCACTGAATGAAGGATTGGGGCAAATGCCTAAATAACTCAAGTCCACCCTCCCCTTTGACCCTTACCAGAGAGAGCATCCGCAGTGCTGTTGAACTCTGTCTCAGAGGCAGAGCAGCAGTGATTTCTCACAAGATTGGACTGGCTAACACTCCCTCCTAGAAGGGGAGGCCACAAAGCTCATTAGCCCCTTCCCCTCCCCCAGGATAAATATACCACTAGCATCGCCGGGAGAGAGGCTTTTCTGGGGAGTAGCTGCCTGTAAATTACCTAAGCTCCTGAAAGTCATCATTTAAACTCACTGGTAGAGCTGGGGGAGTCATTTCTTTAACCTGCCCCTGGTGCCTTATCTGGGGTGAATAGATGTCTCACCCCAAAACCCATACAACATTGAAGTAAAGTGTTTCTCTCCAAAATTGTGCTGTGGGCCCACTCAGCTGTTAATATGGTCAAAATAATTCCATGGTTCAGGTATTGCGGACTTGAAATAAAACAAGTTTTGGATTTTTCAACATTCTATAGTTGCAGTAATGTCTGCATTGTGATGTACATTGACACATACTGGATGATTAAGTCACAGATGGCAAGCGCATTTTATTTTGAAACTTCAATGAGGGCCTGTCTCCATCCCCTCTCTATCTGAAATGGAGAGACATGGAGAATATGATTCTAACTTTTAAGCCAGGCTTAGACACACACTAACCCTCAGCATGGCACATCAGCATATGCCCAAACTAGGAACTGACTCTTCTACTTCTTTTTCCTCAAACATTCTGTTTGCTTCTAACTGACCTGCATGAAGATTTTTTGAGAAAAGAAAAGGTAAATGAACAACAATATTGGATGACAGAGTCGGAATTCTCCAATATCTCAACCTGTTGAAAGAGCAGTGAGATGTTAATAGAATGAAATGGGAAAGGTGTGACCACAAATCACATACGGGTCTCAGAAAACAGGAAGTGGGGTGGAAGAGGAATCCCGCCTTGGAGCTGGACACACGAAGAAAGGCCCAGGGAGTTCAGTTCAGTGCTCGGTAGCTTCAGAAAGCCAGTCAGGCAGCCTCCTTCGGGGCTGTCTTGGACTGTGTCTCTAGACGCATCTACCAAACAGGGGACGAGATGTCCTTTCTTTACCCAGTGTCAGACTATTATATACTCATACGCAGCTGCCTCACGTTAACAACAAATTGAAGGGATTCGAAAATGGTAACCACTTGGTGGAGTCTGAATGAGAAGGACCGCCGCAGGCTCATATATTTGAACACTTGGTTCCCAGATGGTGGAACTGTTTAGGAAGGATTAAGAGGTGTGGCCTTGTTGGAGGAGGTGTGTCACTAGGGCTGTGCTTTGAGGTTTCAAAAGCTCACACCATTCCCAGTTAGTGCCCTCCCACAATGTACCTTTGTAGATCAGATGTGAGCACTCAGCTACTGCTCCAGCACCATGTCTACCTGCTGCCATGTTCCCTGCCATGATGGTCATGGACTCACCCCCTGGAACTGTAAGCCCCAATAAACTCTGTTATACGTTGCCTTGCTCATGGTGCTTTCACGGCAATTGGAAAGAAACTAAGACAAGCCTGGAAACCAAAATAGTGCCTTCTACATCAGGACTCCTAATGTGGGGTCTGAGTCACAGGAGATCCTGTAAAAGGATGTTTCTTGTCTCAACCACCCAGTCTCAAAGAACAAACTCAGAGACTGAATATGAATTATAAATATTCAGCCAATATCTCAGGCTTGTTACTAACTAGCTCTTACACTTAAATGAACCCATAATTCTTAACTATGTTTAGCCACGTGGCTTGGTACCTTTTCTTCATACAGCATTCTCATCTTGCTTCTCCGTGTTTGCCAGCAACTCTCTGACTCCACCCTTCCTCTTCCCAGAATTCTCCTAGTCTGGCTCTTGAGCTCAATCTCTTCCTGTCCAGCCATTGGCCAATCAGCTTAATATTAACAATGAGAATTATGCACAGCGAGCTCCAGTTACAGGATTCTGTAAGGTAGAGCTTGGGGGGCGGGGGGCAGGGTGTGGTGCTACTGGTAATTGAAGGGATGTAATTAGTTAAAAATACTTGAGAATTTGTGGTATGGAATAGAGACTCACTGGAGCCATTAGGGGAGTTCCTTCCAGAAGAGCTGCAGCTGCTGATTCTATTAAAACTCATGCTCTTCATGGGGGCGGTACTTTTCCCTCAAGAAATTGATTCTAGGGATGAGGGTGGGAAACCACTGTGAATATTGCCATCATCTACAAGACTCCATTCTGCATCCTCACCTACTGGAAACCTTATTTCATCTTCGTGGTAGGCTGTTTAAAGTATCATGTGAAGGGCATTGACACAGGCGATCCACAGAGCATGTGCAGGTCAGTATCAGAGCCAGGTGGATGGATGGCTGTGACTGGAGGATTTCATCTCCAGGGATTGCTTCATCTCAGTGCTGTATTCTGAGAAGTTATGAATTAGAGGTGTTTAAGTATTTGACAGCAAAGGGTTTTTGTCGTTGCTGCTGCTGCTGTTGTTGAATTACCAGGGCAACTCTCCGTTGAAATTTAAAAATAAGAATGGAGTTAGTCACACTCCTGTCTTGTCCTCTCAACCCTTTCTTGCTATCTTACCAAGCCACCTTCTTGATTGTCTGTTGGCTACAGACTCACGCTTTCATTCTGGAAACCACAATCCCTTGGTACCAGTAATGGTAGTATCTCGGGCTGGGTGCAATGATAGTGCCCAGGGCTGGACACAATGATACTGTCCCAGGCTGGGGCACTGTTCTGACCTACAGGCACTAATCCCATGCCAGTATTTTCTTGGCTAAATTGTGAATTACTGTTTACTTGCCAGGATGTGTTTGATTTCCTTTTGTTGCCCTCATCACACTATCGTAGACGTTCAGATACATACATAAATCTGTGACATTATTAGTCAGGTCATTTGTCATTACAGTGATGCACTCTGAAAGCCAGCATGAATCTGTTATTTGGGAAATTTGATTCTAACCTCAAGGAACGAGATCTACTGATAATCTGTGTCAGATAAACAGAAGGTGAAGCTTATTTAGAAACTTTATTACTAAGTATGTTCTCCATAAATATCTTTTGAGTTCAACTCTATTATGTTCACTAATATGTACTGGAATTTGTCAGGTTTTACTCAAGCATTCACTAGCAACAAAATCTGCTCGGGGTTCCTTATTAGCTTGCCACATTTAATAAACAGAACTCAATAATCTGAAACAGTGAGTTACTGATTCAGACTTCCCTTTAAATTTTGAATTTTAGGGCTGGGGAGATGGCTCAGTGGTTAAGAAAATTGACTGCTCTTCCAGGGGACCTGGGTTCAATTCCCAGCACCTACCTGGCAGCTCACAACTGTCTGTAACTCCAGTTCCAGGGCACCCAACACCCATGGCAAAACACTAATGCACATAAATTTAAAAAAAAGTTAAAAAAAATTGAATTTTAACCATACATATATGGAGTGTGGTGTGATAATTTGGTGTGTATATATAATAAATGATATAATTAGAGTAATTATATTACTATCTCTTTAAACATTAAAAAAAATTTAAGACAAGGTCGTATTATGTAGCCTTGGCTGGCCTGGATCACACTACAAAGACCAAACTAACAGAGATCCACCTGCCTCTACCTCCTTAGTTAGTATTAAAAGCGTGCATCACATACTCAAAATGTTTTTGCTAACAGAGTTCCATATGCCTGTGAGATACAATTTCCTTTTTTAAAATTATTTTATGCCGGGCGTTGGTGGCGCATGCCTTTAATCCCAGCACTCGGGAGGCAGAGGCAGGCGGATCTCTGTGAGTTCGAGGCCAGCCTGGGCTACCAAGTGAGTTCCAGGAAAGGCGCAAAGCTACACAGGGAAACCCTGTCTCGAAAAACCAAAAAAAAAAAAAAAAAACAATTATTTTATTATTTCGTGTGTATGGGTGTTTTGTCTGAAGGTCTGTCTGTGATCATGTACATGCAGTGCCAGTGGAGACCAGGAGAGGGCAACAGATCCCTCTGGAGCTGAGTGAGTCACCATGCGGGTGCTTGGGATGGGACCCCTAGGTCCTCTGGAAGAGCAGCCAGTGCTCTTAACTGCTAAGCCATTGATCCAGCCCCAGGAACATCGATTTTACTTGTATACAATGTATACTTATCAAAGCAGGCTAATTTCAGTTTCCATTTCCTTATTAATTTGTGTTTGGAGCCTTCCGATTCCTCTCCTCTATTTACTCATAAAATACACAATAGGTTTTTGTGGACTGTAATTGTGCTGGCTGGTTTTATGTCAGCTTGACAGAAGCTATAGTCATCTGAGAAGAGGGAATCTCAATTAAGAACACGCCACACAGGCTTGCCTACAGAGACATTCTAACTAGTGATCAACAGGGGAGGGCTCAGCCCATTGTGGGTGGTGCTACCCCTGGGCTGGTGATTCTGGGTTCTATAAAAAAAAAAGCAGGCTGAACAAGCCAGTAAGCAGCATCCATGGCCTCTGCATCAGCTCCAGCCTCCAGGTTCCTGCCCTGACTTCCTTTGATGATAAACAGTGATGTGGAAGTATAAGTCAAATAAACCCTCCCAGCTTGCTTTTGCTCATGGTGTTTCATCCCAGCAAGAGAAACCTTATCTAAGACAGTAGTCACCCCATTGACTTTCGTTACTCAAATCCTTTCTGCTAAGACAGCTAAAATCTAAAAGACACAGACACAAGAATAAAAGAGAAGCTACTCTATTCTCTTGGTTGGTGCATCATCAGTTAACAGTGCCCATCTTTCTACTAAACCGCACCCGGCCATTGGGAGGATGTTTCTTCTACCGTTGCAATGATAAAATACCAACTTCAGGACGAGTGGCTTTCTTTTAGCTCACAGTTCAAGGTACTGTGGGAAATCGAGGCAAGGAATACAACAACAGCTAGTCACATGAAGTCCACCACCAGCAAATGAACATTTCGGCTCCCACTTCCCACTTTAACCAGGACAAGCTCCCCCTAACCAAAGAACGGTTCTACCCACAGTTAAACTGATCTTCCCACATCAATTAAGATCATCTCTCACAGATACTCTCCGGAGCTAACCTAGCTATCCCTCACAGGTGTGCCTGAAGGCCTGCCTGCCTGCTGGAAGAGTCTCGATTATGTAATGTTGACAATTTAAAACTGACGGCCACAGGAGGTGAAGTCACACCCTGTTGTGTTTCATTCAATCAGCCTCAGTGACTGAGGGACAAAAATGGGCTCACTCAGGACTGAAGAGATGGCTCAGAGTTTAAGAGCACTGGCTGCTCTTCTAAAGAATCAAGGGTCTAAGCCAGGCATAGTGGCACGTGCCTTTAATCCCAGCACTCTGGAGGCAGAGGCAGGTAGATCTCTGTGAGTTCGAGGCCAGCCTGGTCTACAAAGAGAGTTCTAAGACAGCCAGGGCTGTTACACAGAGAAACCTTGTCTCAAAAAAAACAAAAACAAAAACAAAAACAAAAAAACAGGGTTCCATTCCCAACACCCACATGGTAGCTCACAATGCCGCCTTCTTCTTCTCCTTCTTCCTCCTCCTCCTCCTCCTCCTCCTCTTCTTCTTCTTCTTCTTTAATTTATTTATTATGTATACAATTTTCTGTCTGCATGTATACCTACAAGCCAGGAGAGGATGCCAGATCTCATTACAGATGGTTGTGAGCCACCATGTGGTTGCTGGGAATTGAACTCAGAAACTCCAGAAGAGCAGCCAGTGCTCTTAACTGCTGAGCCATCTCTCCAGCCCACAATGCCCTCTTCTAACCTCTGCAGGCACCAGGCATTCACATGGTACACAGACATGTATGCAAGCAAAACACCATACACATAAAAAAAAATCAAATAGTAACTTTAAAGGGGCATCCTTGTTGGGAGTAGTGGTGCATGACCATAGTCTCAGCTGTTTGGGAGACTGAAGTAGGACAATCACTTAAACCTGGGGGCTCCAGGCCAGCATTGGAAACATAATTAGGTCACATTTGTGGGTAGGGTGAAGGTTATTTAAGAAGAATGTAGGTGGAAATACATATATTTGGGATATGTAAATACAGTCAAACAAGAAGCAAATACAAAGACTCCGGCCTAGGAATGAAGGATAAGAGCATGTGATACAAATTCCAAAGTCAGAAGAGATCTGATGGTGAAACCAGAAAACTGCTGAGCTTTGGGTCATAGGGTGGATGGATGCTGAGGGTCTTGTAAAGAATCTAAGGTCGGGCTGGAGAGATGGCTCAGCAGTTAAGAGCAGTGGCTGTTCTTCCAGAGGTCCTGAGTTCAATTCCCAGCAACCACATGGTGGCTCACAGCCATCTACAATGAGATCTGGCGCCCTCTTCTGGCCTGCAGACACATATGTAGGCAGAACACTGTATACATAATAAATAAATAAACGTTAAAAAAAAAAATCTAAGGTCAAGAAGAGCAGAGCCTAAAGAGATAGTGGAAGAAATAAGGCAGTCTAGCTTCAGAGGAAAGGACGGAAGAGCAAAGGCCGCGCGGAAAGGCCTTGATTCCTCCAGCTGTTGAGAAGATGGAAGATTCTGTGGTAGATACGTTGCTGAAGCAACAGGGCCATCTTTGTTTAGGTTACGTGTCCTACGTTAAGTCAGCTCTTGGGCAGGGCTTTGTTTTGATCCTAGTTAATAGGAGACAGATGTCTGGCATCTGGCCCTACACCCGAGTGTGGCCACTGTCTCTGAGCAGCTGACAGTCATGCCTGGGCCAGTCTCTGTGGGGAACAACGTCCTGCCAACAGTTGTACAGCCAGAACTGGTGCGACATGGAATGTGAAGTGATTGACCTGAATCGCATGGAAGATGAGGACGTCGTTTGTTCTGACTTTCGTCATTCATATTTTGATAACTATTATCCTATCAGTAATATTATATTCTAAATTCTTTTTTTTTTTTTTGAGTGCCTGTCCTGGATCTCACTTTGTAGACCAGGCTGGCCTTGAACTCAGAGATCCGCCTGCCTCTGCCTCCCGAGTGCTGGGATTAAAGGCGTTTGCTACCACCGCCCGGCTATATTCTAAATTCTTATAAAATTTTAGCATGGCATAGCTAATACATCTGTAGAGGTGCCATGCTTTATATTTCTAAGGTAACTATTATGTTCATGGCTAAACTGCATCAACCAGCTATATTGGGTTGAAAACTCTTAAAAGGATCTACTGAACTTACTCCAGAAGCTTCCACTGATTTAAGGGATAGACCAAGTCATCAAAAAGAGCTTTGAGGGCTGGAGAGATGGTTTATTCATTAAGAGCCTTTGTTGCTCTTGCAGAGGACCCAAGTTCGGTTTCTAGTACCTAGATGGTGGTTTGAAACTATAACTCTCATCCCAGAACAGGCGCCCTCGTCTGACCTCCTCCAACACCAGGTATGCACATGGTGCACATACATACATGTAAAACACTCACACACTTAAAATAACTTAAAATATTAAGAAGAATAGCTTTGTCTAAAATTGGGCCTATTTGTGAAATCCCTCTACCTCACCCTAAAGCAGCTTCCATGCTTTATTTTGGAGACATCTATGGGAGTCTGTGTAAGAAAGCTGTGTACTATGGATGGGGCAGAGTGCAGAATGTGCTTCTCACAAGGTGGCCTTTTGGAAAGAATTGCATAAACTAAGATGGATGAATGCATTTGAAAGCAAGGAAATGAAGAAAATGCCCTGGCGAGTCCACATTATCTCTGCGGGAAAGGCAAAGGTCTGGGAGGAATATTCCTAGCTCTTATGACGAAAGCTAAGAGGGCACACCAGGTGTATTCCCTTCCCTCCTTGTATCTGCTTAAGCTATCTGTGAACGACACCTCAGGTGTTGTGGCTTTAATAATAAAGTGAGAGTGCTTTGTTTACACGACCATTGGTCTCAGGAGCCTGGAGTCTCGTTTTGACCCCACTCAGATCTTTGGAATATATCTTTCAATCCTCGAGACTTAACTTCACTGGCCAAGCGGTGCGTCAACAGACACCTTTTGTGGCTCTCTTGTTGAACATTTTTCAGGAATCCTCTGTTCACTTTACGGTTCAAGTCCCGGTCCTTAGCATCTCTTCCATTGTCCTCCTAATTGTGTCTTTGTCTCGGTAGTCTCCTCCTTTGCCATTTCTTTGCATGCACTGCTTTGAAAATTAGTCAATCGCACACTGTCTTCCTGCATTCTGAGATGCCCAAGTATCAAAGGAACTGTCATAACTATTGGTATTTTTTTTTGTTCCAACCAATTTAAAATCACCCAGATAAGCTCTTCTCCTTTCCTCCTCCATTGTGCAGTGGACTCCTGACTTGGCTTCTCAACCTGTCTTCTCAAAAGACTTTCAGAATCAAGCGATTCCTGGCCAAGAAACAAAAGCAAAATCGTCCTATTCCTCAGTGGATTCGGATGAAAACTGGTAACAAAATAAGGTACAACTCCAAGAGAAGACACTGGAAGAGAACAAAGCTGGGTCTGTAAGGATTCACACAATGGCAAGACAGTTGATACTGAATTGTGGGTCATCAAACAATCCTACCACATGGAGTTCAACATTCAACCTGAAGACTTGGTCGTGTTTTAAGTTGGGGGAGTAGTTTGTCCAGTAATAAAATGTAGAACCTTCCAAATAAAAAAATCATCCAGATAAATAACTTTGAAAGCGTTTTTCTTTCATGTTTAAAAAAAAAGTGTATGGGTGTTTAGCCTGCATGTATGCCTGTGCACCACATGCATGTGCCTGATGCCCTGGAAGCCAGAAGAGGGCAGATAACTAGAGTTACAGGCAGAGCTGCCATGTGGATGCTGGGACTCAAACTTCTGTCCTCCACATGAGCAACAAACTCTCTTAACCCATGAGTCATCGTTCCAGCCCCTGAAAAGAAAGCTATCATGGCTGAAAATAGCAAATTAGTTTCAATCACCACAAAGGGAAGGAGAATATTGTTTAATCCTACCTAGATAATGACACCCCTGTGTTGTTGTTTGTTTTACTCTTTGGGGGGCCTGCCACCCAGCTCTCAAATAAATCACACATGGAGGCTTATTCTTAGTTATAAATGCTAGGCCTTAGCTTGGCTTATTTCTTGCCAGCTTTTTTTTTTAACTTTAAATTATTCCATCTATTTTTGGCCTCTGGGCTTCTATCTTTCTCTATTCCCGTATACCTTTTCTTTCCTTCTTACTCCATGTCTGGCTGTGTAGCTGGGTGGCTGGCTCCTGAAGCCCTCCTCCTTCCCTCATTCCTTGATCTTCCTTCCCAGATTTCTCTTTCTATTTATTCTCTCTGCGTGCCAGCCCCACCTATCTCTTCTCCTGCCTTGATATTGGCCATTCAGCTCTTTATTAGACCAATTAGGTGTTTTAGGCAGGCACAGTAACACAGCTTCACAGAGTTAAACAAATGCAACATAAAGGAATGCAACACATCTGTGCATCATTAAACAAATGTTCCAGAGCATACACAAATGTAACACATCTTAAAATAATATTCTACAACACTACTGAGAGTGCTAAGCATAGGTCAGCTCTCCCTTTAATGGGTTAGCAAACATTACAATGTTTGTTACTTGACAGAACCAAAGAACACTTTCTTCATACAGAAGGATTTAAGGAAGAACTGAAAAGAGTATTATAAAAGAGGGGTTGGTGCCCCCACCCCCAGTAGGTACAGAACACACCCAAACATCAAATTCTCAGCACAAAGGAGATGTATTACCCTGGAGTGGCAAGCTGGGGTTGGGGGCTGCCTCTGGATCGGGCAAAGGCAGACAGCAAGCAGCAAGCAAGCAGGTATTTTTAGGAGTGGGTTTTTAAGGAGAAAAAAAGAGTCTATGCTGGGGGGAATTGATAAAACCTGATTGGACATATAGCCAAATAATGAACTTTGATTGTTGGACCTTGGTGTTTTATCTCAGGAATGAGTCAGAGGCCAAATAAGGGAATAAACCTTGGGGGCTAGCTTTAGGAATGTAATCGAATGGGGAAAAGAGCAAAACCTGTTGGCACCTTGTTTGCCATGCTCAGGCCTGCTAGAGCCCTTCAAGTGATAATTCTATCACTTCATAATGACTCATCTGACTGAGAGTCACCTAAAATGTGATAAATGTCCTGGGCTTCAGGAAACACTGCTCTAGCCTTCTTAAATTGCTTTGTTTCATTCTTATTGTTGGTCTTGCTGGGTCCAGGGTCATGCAATAATGGGGAACAGACCACCAAAATCTATTAAACCAGAAGCAAACTTTATTCCAGAAAAATAAAAATAAAAAAAATTAAAATAAAACACTGCAGGGCACTAAAGCTTATCAGCTAGCTGAGACCACAGCCAATGTTGGAATTCTGGATCTGTGGCAATGGAAGCAGGTACTGGCCCCCTTTTATAGTGTAGGCATGGAGTACAGGCTAGGAGTCACATAGGACCATCAGGCGTGGGATGCATGCTAGAAGTCAGGTAGAAACAACTATTAAAAGTTAACTTTGGTCCAGGCAGTTGTTGGCTGTAAGGGTCAAGGGGGTTAAAAGTTAACCCCTGGCTGTTGACAGAGGAGCTGGCTGTAAAGCAGAGAGTCATTGTGAGCAGTTAATCTTTAGAGCTGATGACTGTCAGTTTTTATCTCTTAAGCTTATAATTTTATATTTCTATATTCCTGGACTCCTCAGTCTGAAGTGTTCTATTCTCAGCCAGTTGATTCCTCCAGCCCTTCAAGTCCCAGGGGATTCCTTCCTGCTGTGCAGTTCCTGGTAGAATGTGGTGTCCCTTGCATTCATAAGGGTCCTCCAGAAAAAGAATCAGTAGGTAATTGTCTTAGTTAGGGTTACTGTTGCTGTGATGAAACATCACGACCAAAAGCCACTTGGGGAGGAAAGGGTTTGTTTCACTCACAGTTCCATAGAACAGTTCATCATCAAAAGCAGTGAGGGCAGGAACTCAAACAGGGCAGGAACCTGGAGGCACAGAAGCCATGGAGGGGTGCTGCTTACTAGCTTGCTCCTCGTGGCTTGCTCAGCCTGTTTTCTTACAGAAGCCAGGACCACCAACCCAGGGATGGCACCACCCATAATGGGCTAATCGATCACTAAGAAAATACCTTACAGGCTTGCCTATAGTTGGATCTTATGGAGGCATTTTCTTTCTTTTTACGATTTTTTTTTTTTTAATGGTTTTTTCAAGACAGGGTTTCTCTGTAGCTTTGGAGCCTGTTCTGGACTACCTCTGTAGACCAGGCTGGCCTCGAACTCACAGAGATCCACCTGCCTCTGCCTCCCGAGTGCTGGGATTACAGGTGTGCGCTGCCGCCGCCGCCGCCGCCTCCTCCGCCACCACCACCACCACCACCACCCGGCGGCATTTTAATTGAGGTTCCCTCTTCTCAGATGACTTTAGCTTGTATCAAGTTGACATAAAATGAGCCAGCACAGTAATGTACACACAAATACACACTTTTTCATAAAAAGAAGCCATAGTAATTATAGTTTTCATTTCTGTAACTTGCCCATGGTCATAGCTGGTATTTATAATTATTTTATACTACACAGTATATTCCTGTTGCCTTTGTCAACTTCAGCTGGTATGGTCTTTCACCCAGTGGTGTACCCTAACCCTTCATTATGGACCTCCTAGATCCCAGACTCACTCTTCCTTACCTCCCTGTAGAGTAGGGGCCCCGTTTCTCTTTGGTAGTCAGTACCCCACACAAAACCCTCAACCTCCTCCTTCGCTTGTTGACTCAGAGGCACAAGGAGCCTAGAGTGGCTAGGTGGCAGTCTATTTTTCAGCTCAGTGAGATCATTATTATTTCTCCTGGTGAAGTTGCCTCCCTTTCTGGAACTAAGGCCTCAGAGCCAACACAGCAATTACATTGTGGGAGGACAGAGCGAGCTCTGTCAGTGGGCTGATGGGGGAACAGCAAGTGGTGCCACCCATACCCCTTGATTTTTGGACATGACAGGTATCCTGAAGGATTTTCACTGGATAAAACTGAGCCAAGGTCTGAGCCAGAGTTCCATGAAGGAAGACAAACCTGCTGTCCTTACCCGTGGGGTCCTAAGGAGGATGTGTAAAACTGGCAGTTCAGACGCTAGGAGACTCAGTCATGTGCTCCTGAACTCCTTCAATAGCTGCCTTCCTGGCTGCCCATGTTTCTGTCTCTCAGTAAGGAATCTGCCACAGTCCTGCTGATGAGCTAGGGTTTGGCTGGAAGAGAAGAGCTGGATTAGGTGTTACCAACCTCAGAAGCAACTCTCACCCGTGGGTTGAGCCGAGATGATTGCTACAGGTCATTCTTGTGGGGTGCCGGGTCTCCATCTGAGGGGTGAACTAGATGTTTCTTGTTTTTCCTTGCCCCTGTGTGAACATGGGCCACCAGATGACTTATTTCATTGCATTAAACCCCATACTTGGTTTCCGCCATTTGTGCTCAGCTGTCACCCACCCAGCTTGCAGCAAGCAGGGCTGAAGGAAGCTCTTCCTCTGCTCTCCTAAACCTACACTGATGCCCACCCAGCAGTCATCCTTTCCCTGTGTAGATACGGCGGTCAGGCCGCTGGACCAGCCAGTACTTGCACTGTTGCCGGGAGACCTGGGTGAGTTTTTCTTAAATGTATTTTATAATACTGCACAGTCAGGTCTACCTTCCAAGGCCGTGTGGGTTCCACCCATGGAAAAATTGATTCCTTATCTGGACTTTTCAGTGTAATTAGGAAGGAGCAATGAGGAGGGGAAAGAACATACCATCTTTCCAGGTCTCTGGCTGACTGTCCTCTGCATCTAGCCAAGGTTTGTATCAACCACCTCACAAACGCCCCAGGTGTTCCCCAGGGCTACATTCTCTGTGGGATATATACTGTGTATGTGAGCTAAAGCACGACCTGACCTTAAACAGATAATTTGAAGAGAGGGGGAAAAAAAAAAACTACAAGAAAAACCAAAGTGACTGTGGCAAAGATGTGGAAGAGATGCAAATGAATGGGGGGAAGGTGTCTGAGCAAGGTTTCCTGAGACTTGCGAGCTGAAGTATAGATGGCAGATGGCAGAGACGGGGATACTGGAAGGAGGATGTAAGAAGTGTAGCAGAGGGCGGGTTCACTGTGGTTCCCAGGCATGGAAAAGCCCAGGAACCTGGACAGTGAGATGGCTCAGGAGAAACGCACTTGCCACACAAGCTTGAAGCCCTCAGTTCAGTCTCCGGGACCCATAGTGAAAAGAATCAACCCCCACTAGTTGTCCTCTGCCCCTTACACACGCAGATAAAATGAAAGCATGGAAGCCATCCACCTTCAGTCATTTCTCAAAACCTCTTGTGGGTCATAATTCCCCTTAAGAATCACACATAATGTCAGGTTGGAGAGATGGCTCAGTGGTTGAGAGCACTGACTGATCTTCCAGAGGTCCCAGGTTCAATTCCCAGCACCCACATGGCAGCTCCCAATGTCTGTCTGTAATTCCAGTTCCAGAGGATCTGACACCCTCACACAGACATACATGCAGGCAAAACACCAATGTGCGAGTGTGCGCGCGCGCGCGCGCGCGCACACACACACACACACACACACACACGTTCTTTTTTTTTTTTTTTAAAGCATAATGTTAAGTAAATATCTGGTTTTTGCTGAAGCCAACTCAAGTTCAGGTCAGAGACGAAAACAACTCCTGGATTTTGATTATACATAGACTACAAACCAAGGAGAACAACCATGTTTCCTTTCTCTCCATTCTGTTGACAGAGGCCTCCTTGAGTGCTAAGTAAGCACTTCCTGCACTGTTCTATGTGAGCAGTAAATGGCGGGGCATCAACCCTTCACATCTGCTGGAGACATTGGGAGAGCATGGGAAATGGCAGTCCTGTGTATGACTATGCTGTGGGATGTCTTCTGTATGCTGTGAACATGTGTTGCTCTGATTGGTTGATAAATAAAGCTGCATTGGCCTATGGCAAGGCAGCTTAGAGGCAGGTGGGAAATCCAAGCAGATATATATATGGAGAGAAGAAAGGAGAGAAGAGGAGTTACCAGCTGCCACCCAAGGAGAAGCAAGATGCCAGCAGACTGGTAACACCACAGCCACATGGCAACTTATAGATGAATAGAAATGGGTTAAGTTATAAGAGCTAGTTAGCAAGAAGCCTGCCATAGGCCATACAGTTTGTAAATAATATTAAGCCTCTGAGTGATTATTTTATAAGTGGCTGCGGATGCAGGGACGGAGAAAACTTTGACTACAAGACTACAAAGTAGTTAACTATGGGGGAAGAGTAAAACGACAGCAACAAAGCCCTTTGGGTTGTTTTTCGAGAGAGGCTTTCTTTGTGTACACTTGGCTGTCCTGGAACTAGTTCCATAGACCAGCCTGGCCTTGAACTCACAGAGATCACCTACCTCTGCCTCCCAAGTGCTGGAATTAAAGGCATGCACCACCATCACCCAAGCCCTTTGGTTATTTTTGAAAAGATTGGTATATAAATATTAGCAAGATCTGGAGTTCCAATGCTCACAAAACAAGCACAAACAGCAAGAGTCCAAATAAACGTTGTCTTCCCTTACAGTTAGGACGTCTTTGGTGAGTTCCAAGATCATCCAAGTCTTCAATGCCATGGGGGAACAAGGGAAAATAAAATAAGTCACACTTCTTGAATGTTGGTATAAAAGATGAGGCAGGTGTCAGTTACATAATGTAGCATTTTATGTAAAAATTTAAAAAACATCATGGTTAAGAAGTTTCACATGCCCTCAACATAATACAAAGGATGAAATATTCTATAGATATGCATTTCTTTAAAAGGGACTAGTTCTACATTTTATATATCACATGTTTTGTTTTGTTTTTTGAGACAGGGTTTCTCTGTGTAACAGTCCCGGCTGTCCTGGAACTCCATTTGTAGACCAGGCTGGCCTTGAACTCACTGAGATTTGCCTGCCTCTGACTCTCAAGTGCTGGAATTAAAGGCATACGCCACCACCAACCAGCCACAGTTATATATTTTATACATTCTCTGTAGCACTGAATACTGTTGCCTCACCTCAGTTATTTGGATTTTTACGGTTAGGCTGGGGAACTACATGGCCTAGACAACCAGCACGGTTTTCTGCGATAAACTAACCCATCGGATAAAAGAAACATTGTTTCAAGAAAAAAACTGTTACAATTATTTTACAAAGCAACCTAGTTGTCTTTTCTAATCTTAAAGACTCATCACTGTTGCAATAAACTTTTGTCTAAAAAAGTTTTCCAAGAAAAAAATTGATTTTAGCTAGAGGGGTATGCACTTACACAAATTTTTCAGATAAACTGTATTCTCTCTCAAATTTCTAACACACTTTCACTTCCGAGTATTCAAAATTGCAAGAAGGCTGACCACATAGAACTTTCACTTAAACTTCCGTTTTTTGTTTTTTATTTTTCTCACATAGGTGGTTTTTCAAGTTTTCTTAAAACTTGTCTGGGAATGATGCTGCAGGACTGCAATCCCAGTACTAGGTGGGGGAGACGAGCACCCGAGGCTGGAGGATAGCTGTGAATTTCAGGCTAGCCAGGAGTACTTATCAAGACACTTTTCAAAACAACCATCACACCACACACACACACACA
>CABHPH010113319.1:0-11262 GCA_902168325.1 Peromyscus nudipes
GTGGGCGTGGTGGGCATGGCGGGGAGGCGTGGCAGCGCACAGTGGGCGTGGTGGGCATGGCGGGGAGGCGTGGCAGCGCACAGTGGGCGTGGCGGGGAGGCGTGGCAGCACACAGCGGGCATGGTGGGCATGGTGGGGAGGCGTGGCAGCACACCGTGGGCATCTGAGAGCTCACAGCTTCACTAACAAACAGGAAGCAGAGAGAGGAAACTGGAAGTATGCAAGGCCTTTTCATCTCAAAGCCCACCCCCCCCAGGTCCATAATGCCTCCAGCAGGAATGGTAAACCTCCCCAAACAGTGTTACCAAGGCACCAAATGCCAGAGACTATGGGGGACAGTTCTCATTCAAACCACCCCAGGACTGGAGACATAGCCAAGTGGTACAAGAGGCCATGGATTTCATCCCCAGCACCAAAAAAGGAAAGAAGGTGAGCGTCCAGATAGCTCGGAGAAAGGTGGCCATAGCCAAACCTAACACCCGGAACTGGGTTTCTGAGACCCACAGATTCTCAAAAGCTGCCCTCTGATTTCTACATGTGTGCCATGGCTCACATGCACCAACCCACACACACAAAATAAAATCTTAAAATATGCTTTAAAATTATTCTCTAGGCACAATAGAGGTTAGAGAACAATTTCTGGTTGGTTTTCTCTCTCTACCATGTGGGTCCTGGCTTGCAAGTCTTGGTGGCAAATACCTTTCTTTATATGCTGAGCCGTCTCAGCAGCCTCCTAAACTCTTCCATTTAGCATGCTGCCACCTAAATAGTATAGGTGGGTGGACCTTAAGGCAGAGTTGGTCCTTACACATAAGGCCGAGGGCCATATACAAAAATCACAAGAATGTGGAAGATGTACTTAAGAAGACACAGGTGAGATTTTCATTTACTTATTAACAAAGTCTCAAAGGAATATTGAAAGAACTTATTTTCCCAAGAGTGGTGGATTGCTTGTCAACCAAGTTCTACCATCAAACAGATGTGTGATGTCTGTCCCTCCACAGATGTGACAGCCACCCAACCTAAGTTCTGACACACAGGTAGGACTTCGACACTCAGGACGTGTCCAGTGAGAGCTGGTGTTCCAGGAAGATGGAGTTAATTAATGCACAAGCAACTTTTATTGGCCAAAGCAAGGTCACAATGTCACTGCTGTCTCCTAGCAACTTTGTTGGGTTGTCTCCTCCCCCATTACACTACATCTTCCTGATTGGCAAAAGTCTCAGGAAGAATTCAGGAGTAGAGAAGGTATAGGAAAGTAGTGACAGATAGGGTG
This sequence comes from Peromyscus nudipes, assembly GCA_902168325.1. Classification (NCBI taxonomy): domain Eukaryota; kingdom Metazoa; phylum Chordata; class Mammalia; order Rodentia; family Cricetidae; genus Peromyscus; species Peromyscus nudipes. The sequence goes on from CABHPH010113319.1 coordinate 1,277, forward strand.
AAAAGTACCCAGACACCTGTTTGCCTTGGGCCCTCACTTACCAGGCTCGTCTACCTAATTTGATCTCATAGAAACAGAGGTAGTCTTGAAGGTTTATAAAGTGACTTTTATTTTTAAAAAGCTTATCAAGTTTATTCTACTCCTGCCTCTGCTCCCTTCTCCCAACGCCAGATAATATTGTTATAGCTGGATAAAGCTGGCGCCCTTCCCCTCGTGTGCATCTGGTCCAGAAGTTGGTGGATGACATTCATGGCTAGCTGACAGAGCTGTGTGCTTATCTGTCCTGCCAACAAGGTGACCTTCATAGGGTAACCGCTGCTGTTTCACTTCTGCTTCCCCAATAGTGTACTGATTTTTCTTACCGTTAACCCCAACTCAAAACCACGCAGGGAAAGGAATTCTGGGAAATATAATTGCAGCTTTACAAAACAGTGAAGAAGTCGCAGGGCTGGTGAGATAGCTCAGCAGGTAAAGAAGCCAGCTTGAGGTCAAGTTCAATTCCCGCAATGCACGTAAAGAGGGAAGGAGAAAACCACCTCTACAAAGTTGTCCTGTGACCTCTGCATACAGTCACACACACACACACACACACACACACTCTCGTGCACCACCACAGGGAAGTAATCAAGGTCATTGAGGACTATGACACAGAGCTGGAGAGTTAATTAGCTCTGGGAAAAGATGGTGATAAAACATGGCTAGCTCAACTAGGTGAAAGTACAGTGTTTCTAAATGTCTTTACTTGTAGGAGGAAGGAAAAAAGCATTCACCATCTCAGTATCTGTAAACCAGGATACTGCCTTATTAACTTTACTATAATTCACACGTCACACAGTGCAGCTGAATGGGGACATGGTAGGAATCATCATCCCTGTACCTCTGCTGTTTTGTTGTTTGTTTGCTTTTTGTTTTGGAACAAGGTCTTGCTATGTAGCCTTGGATGTCCTGGAACTTGCTTTGTAGCCCAGGCTGGCCTCAGCAGAGATCTGCCTGCCTCTGCCTCTGCCTCTAGAATGCTGGGATTTAAGGTATGCACCACCGTACCTGGTTATCCCTGCATCTTTTAAGTCCTTGATGTGGGCAGATGAGGTGGCTCAGTGGTTAAAATCACTTGCTGTTCTTGCAGAGTTCAGTTCCCAGTGTCCACCGGGGGCCTTACAACCATCTGTAACTTTAGTTACTGAAATCTAGTGCCCTCTTCTGGCCTTTGTGAGCACCAGACAGGTATGAGGTATACTTATATAAATACCTGCAAAGCACTCATTCACAGAAAATATAAGTAAATCTTAAATATATATAAATATATATGCAAATCTTAAAAAAAATAAAGTCCTTAGCTAGGTGTGGTGGTGTACACCTTTAATCCCAGCACTCTTGAGGCAGAGGCAGGAGGATCCCTCAGTTCAATGCCAGCCTGGTCTACAAGAGTGAGTTCCAGGACAGTCAGGACTACACAGAAACTCTGTCTCAACAATAAATACATAAATAAACAAACATAAACAAATAAATAATAAAGTCCTTGATCATGCTCTTAATCTCTGTGATCTCTGCAGGAATGTAGCACTGCTTTGGTTTAACATTTTGGAATTTCTAGTGCCTTCGTCTGGGTCTTTTATATGATGAGAGCGCCAAGTCCTAACCACTAGACCATCATGGACACTTGGGCCTTTTATATGATAACAGTCCTCATCCCACAGACCAGAGGCTCGGCACAGGGATTCTGCCAATGCTGAGTTCATACATTCCCAATGTGCATGCTGTGGGATGTCTTTCTGTATGCTTTGAATATGTGTTGCTTTGAATGGTTCATAGATAAAGCTGTGTGGCCAATGGTAAGGCAGAATAAGGTTAGGTGGGACATTCTAACTGGAGAGGGAGGAGAAGAAAGGAGAATGAGAAGATGCTGAGAGTCCACGCTAGGAGAAGCAAGATGTGAAGGTCCTGGTAAGCCATGTGGCAAAACATAGGTTAATAGAAACCGGATGAGTTAAGTTGTAAGAGCTAGCTAGCAATAAGCCTGAGCCAATAGGCCATAGAATTTGCAATTAATATTAAGCTTCTGAATGATTATTTTATAAGCAGCTGTGGAACTGCAGGGCCAGGTGGGACCGGAGAAACTTACAGCTATATGTGCATTTCAAAACTAGAGAATTATCATAAGATAAGTGTGGTGAGACCCAATGAGACAGATTTCATCCATAAGCTACTGATTGCTGGACTCCTGAAGTCTCCTTTTAGGCTGGTGACCTACATGGTATTTTGGGTCTCTAGGAATTGAGGTCAATTCAGAGATAGCATCCAATAATATGTTTGGAGGTTTTTTTTTTCTTTTTCTCTTTTTCATTGAATAGCCAAACTAGTAAATGGATACAAGAGATGGAGACCTGGTGATGGTAGCCAATGCCTTTAATCCCAGCACTCTGAAGGCACAGGCCAACCTAGTCTATAGAGCCAGGACAGTCAAAACTACGCAAAGAAACCCTGTCTCCAAAAACAAAACAACAAAAGAGACTGAGACCTGTAGTGGTTTGAATAGGTATGGGACCCATAGGCTCATATATTTGAATGCTTGGTCACCAGGGAGTGGCACTGCTTGAGAAGGATTAGGAGGTGTGGCCTTGTTAGAATAGGTATGGTCTTGTTGGAGGAAGTGTGTCACTGGTGGGGGTGGGCTTTGGGGGTTCAGAAGCCCAAACCAGGCCCAGGGTCTCTCTCTCTCTCTCTCTCTTCCTGCTGCCTGCAGATCCAGATGTACAACTCTCAGCTACCTCTCCAGCACCATGCCTGTCTGCTTCCTGCCATGCTGATAATGGATTAAACCTCTGAACTGTAAGCCAGCTCCAGTTAAATGTTTTCGTTTATAAGAGTTGCAGAGGGGTGGTGCCGGCGGTGCACGCCTTTAATCCCAGCGCTTGGGAGGCAGAGGCAGGTAGATCTCAATGAGTTCGAGGCCAGCCTGATCTACAAAGTGAGATCCAGGACAGCCAGGACTGTTACATAGAGAAACCCTGTCTCAAAAACAAAAAACAAAAAACAAAAACAAAAACAAAAAACCCCAATTTTTTTTGTTTTTTTCCCATTGTGAAAAAAAAGAGTTGCAGAGGTCATGGTGTCTCTTCACAGTAATAGAACAGTGACTGACACAAGACCCTTGAGGTGATTGTGTGGCAGAAGTTGCTGTCTACCCTAAGGGATGGGCTTCCCTACCCACTTAATCTTCCCAAGAGGCACCCTCACAAATTCTTCCAACAGTGTGTTCAATAGTTTATTCCAGTCAAATTGAGAACCAGGAATTTATCATTACAAGGAAAAAAGAAATTTTATAGCAAAACCATTTTGACGGTATAGCAGGGTCTTCCTCTACCCAGAATAGTAAGCAGAGAGAAAGACAAGGTAAGCATATAGCAGAGTCAAATGATAGGAAGGCTGGAGCCCTTCCCCACCAGGGCTATGTGTAAGAGAAAGCATGCACAGGAAAAGCTGTAATATCCAAATGAGGAAGAAGACTGGCACTTGCTAGTGACCCATTAAAGGGTCTCACAGCTTTTGTGGCTTAGCACATTTGGGCTTCTAAGCATCTCAGCTGTCTGATCCACTTCCATTCTTGGAAGTATCTTTCTCTTTCTTAATAAATGGTCTCTACTTCTGCCACTATCCATGTGTCCCTGGGCCAATTCTTTGTTCAAGGACAAAAACCTGGAAATCTCAGCAGGTGACCCTCTGATCCATGTCTATAACAGATTCAGTGCCTTATAAACAGGGTTCGGGTGGTAACTTTGACCTGTGGGTCTTTCTATTTCTTCCACTGCCAGAAGATGCCATTTTGAAAGCCGAGAGTATTATACTCTGTCCCAGTCACTAACTCTGCTGGCTTCTCAACTCTGAGAAGTAATTTATATTATTTATAATTACCCAGTCCAAGATAGTTTCTAACAGTATCAAAGTACCCGTGAAAACACAGCTGCTCTTGGGCTTTACAGAGTTTTCTGATGAGGACTTCTGGAATGCATCAGTTCATAAGATTTATTTATTTTTTATGTGCATTGGTGTTTTGTCTGCATGTGTGTCTGGGTGAGGGTGCCAGATCCCCTGGAACTGGAGTTCCAGACAGGTGTGAGTTGCCATGTGGGTGCTGGGAATTGAACCTGAGTCCTCTGGAAGAGCAGCCAGTGCTCTTAACTGCTGAGCCATCTCTCCAGGCCCCATAAACACTTTTTTTTGTTTGAGAGCTGTGTTTTACTGAAGTTGTGTAAGTGAGATTCCTATTCATCTTCCCCTTCACTGTTGATTTACGGCAGACATTTTTCTATCAGCTAATCCATAATCTAAAAAGATTTTAGCCTCCCCTCCTGAAAGTACAGCCAGCATTTTCTTTTATCAGCTTGATACGGTACAAATTCTTATCCTGATAGTGAAATGTTTCACTAAAGCTTGCCCAGTGATTGGGCAAAACCAAAACTTATTATAAGCCACAGTCATCCTAGGGTCCCCCCTGCTATGTAGCCTCTCTGGTTCTGTGGGTTGCAGTCTGATTGTCCTTTGCTTTATATCTAGTATCCACTTACGAGTGAGTACATACCATGATAAACAATTTTTTAATCTAATTTTTTTTGTAAAGGGCTGGAAAGGTGGCCCAATGGTTATGAGCACTTGCTGCTCTTCCAGAGGACTGGAGTTTGGCTCCCAGCACCCATGTGTGGTAGCTCCAGGGAAGCTGGTAGCATCTTCTGGATTCTGGGTCCCTGCACACATGTGCATATACTCTCTCTCTCACAAACAGACATACACATAAATACAAAATAAAACCTTTTAAAAAAGGGGCCTGGAGAGATGGCTCAGAGGTTAAGAGCACTGCTTGCTCTTCCAGAGGTCCTGAGTTCAATTCCCAGCACCCACATGGTGGCTCACAACCATCTGTAATGAGATCTGGTACCCTCTTCTGGTCTGCAGGCGTACATGCAGGCAGAACACTGTATACATAATAAGTAAATCTAAAAAAAAAAAAAAAACTTAAAAAAAAAAAGAGTCCAAGGAAATTCTTATTATCAGGTGTCCTGAGATCTGATCCTCTGAGGGGCTGGAGACAACATGAAGGACAACACCCAGGGAACAAGCTTAGCTGAGCTTCCACAAGGAGACAACATCCCAAGTTACAGAAAACACTCAGTTACCAAAACTAAGTCCCCAAGGTTGGGGTGTGACACAGCTGGTGGAGTATTTGCCCATCATGCGTCACGTTCCCCGGGTTCTGAATCCAGCTCCTCAAAAACAAGGAAACAAAAAAACAAAAGGAGTCCCTGCTTCCCAGGAACTCTTTGCCAGCCATGGCGCACACATCAGTACACCACACAGAATGGAACAAGTTCTTGATTCTGTAAACGAGGTGTAAAAGGAGACAGGCTGTACCAGCGGCTCTAAGAGAGACACAGCCGCAGATTTGGTAGGACACAGACAACTTTACAATTTTAGGGGAAAAACCTAGAGGCTGTTTGTACAAAATACACACACACACACACACACACACACACACACACACACACACACACACAGTTTGCAAAATGGCTTAGTGGGTAAAAGCACTTGCCCCACAAACCTCCTGAAAGTTATCCTCTTTGCACACGCAAACACTACTTTAAAATTATTTATGTGTGTGAGTGCTTTGCCTGCATGTATGTCTGTGCACCACATTCATGTCTGGTGCCTGAGACCAGAAGATGCCAGATCCCACAGCACTGGAATTACCGTCAGCTGTGCGCCATCATGTGGGGCTCGGGAATCAGGCTTGGGTCCTCTGGAAGAACGGCCGTGTTCTTGGTTTCAAAGCCAGGTCTCCAGGTGCAAGCACAATTTTTTTTTATTTAATTTGCAAAAAGAAAAGGAAATGTTAAATAATGAACATAACATAAAGCATTAAAGAAGCCAGGCGGTGGTGGCACACGCCTTTAATCCCAGCACTCGGGAGGCAGAGGCAGGAGGATCTCTGTGAGTTCGAGGCCAGCCTGGGCTACAGAGTAAGTTCCAGGAATAAATAAATAAATAAATAAAGCATTAAAGTTCTCCCAGGGATAGAAACAGTTCTGTCCATCTGTAGGCACAGCGGGCAGGGTGGGTCCATACCTACTTTCCGCTTGTGATCTGGGCCACTATTAAGTGAAACGTATTGTGCTTTTGTCACAATTAAAACCCCACACCACTTAGGATACCTTTATGCTGTAGATACTGAGGGGTCTGTCCACAAGTGGGCACACTACACTTGCAGCCAGCTGTACATACAATAACAGAACCTCAAGAGAAAGCCATTCACTTGGCCATTGTGTCTCTGTACTTGGGAGGCAGTCAGTTGAGATGCACCAGCTTCAGAGAATCCAGAGATCCTTTAGAGAACAGCAGCTCCAAACGCTAATGGAATGAACGGACAGGCTTTATTCTTCCGAGAGAAACCTACAGGCCACTAGCAATTTATAGTGGTATTCTATTTGTACTGAAATGTGATTTTATTTGTATGTTAATAAATAAAGTTGCCTAGAGGTCAGAGCTATTAGCAAGCCATAGCGAAAGCCAGGGCGGTGGTGGTCCACGCCTTTAATCCCAGCACTTGGTAAGGGGCGGTGGTGGTCCACGCCTTTAATCCCAGCACTTGATAAGTAGAACTAGGTAGATCTGTGTGTTCAAGGATACAGCCAACATTGGAGACACACGCCCTTAATCTCCATACCAACTATAGAAGACTTGGACAGTGACAGACGACAGTGACGAGGCAGTCACGTAGTTGGGTTTACAACCAATGAGAAGGCAGAACAGAACTCCTATTTAAAGACAAACACACAGGGGTTAGTCCCTTTTCGGAACTCTCTTGGCGGGAGAAGCTAGCTGGCAGAAAAGCGGGTAAGATTCTTAGCTCTGACCTCTTTGGGCTTTCATCCTTACATTGGCTTTGTGTTTATTATTTAATAAGGCGGTTGGTTACATCTACAGCAATTACTTAACATTTCCATAATGTGTGCTGCTTTGAAACATTGAAAAAAATCCAGTATTTTCCCTTTTGATTTCAAGAATTTTAAATTAAAAAATATTTAGATTATTGCTCATTTAAATTAAAAAGTAGGGGAACATAAAGATCAAGGTAAATCAGTTATTCAATTTACTTAAACGGGGTAATTTGTGCATTCGGATAATTTGTTTTCCATGTCAAAATGATCAGATTGGATATAGGAATTAAATGGATGAAGTTTTATTAGATTCATTATTTAAATAATTCAACCAAAAATTTAGAGGTGAATTTTCTATTTTTATTTATTTGTTTGTTTTTGAGACAGGATCTCACTATGTAGACCAGGCTGGCCTTGGACTCATCCTCTGCGTCCCAAATGCTGGGATTAAAGGCATGTGCCACCATGCCTGGCCTTAAATTTTCTGTCTTTAAGAAGATGTGATTAGTTGGGCCTGATGGGGCATACCTGTCATCCTAGCTATTTGAGAGGCTAAGGCAGGAGGATTACAAGTTTGAAGAAGCCTAGGCAATCTAGTTAGATCCTATCCCAAAATAAAATAAAAGCATGGGGATGCATTTTAGTGGTAGAGTACTTGCCTAGCAAGAGTTTGATCCCCACTACTGCAAATAAAATAAAATGTAAAAATACATGTATATAGCCAAAAGTGGTGGTGAATGTCTTTAATCCCAGCACTCATGAGGCATGGGGCAGTGGATCTCTGTGAGTTCAAGGCCAGTTGGGTGTGCAGAGTGAGTTCCAAGACAGCCAGGGCTACACAGAGAAACCCTGTCTTAGGATGGTCTAAGTTGCTATATAACTTCCTTGTTGTCGTAGTTACTTTTCCTGTTCTTGTAATGAACACTACGTGGTAGTTTAAATGACAATGTCCCCTATAGACTTATGTATTTAAACCCTTGGTTCCCAGTTGGTGGCACTGTTTGGGGAGGTCTAGGAGGTGTGGGTTTGCTAGAAGAAGTATGTCGCCATGCCTCCCTCCATGACAGTGATAGACTCCTACTCCTCTAGAATCATAAGCCGAAATAAGCCCTTTCTTCTACAAGTTGCCTTGGTCATGGTGTTTTACCACAGCAATGGAAAAGTAATTAACATACACCGTAACCAAAAGCAACTTGGGTTGGGAAAGGGTCTATTTGGATTACAGGTTACAGTTCATCCAAGGCAGGAACTGAGCAGAGACCATGGAGGAATGCTGCCGACTGTCTTGTTCTACTTGGGCTTGCCCATCTTGCTTTCTTGGACAATCCAGGACCACTCGTCTAGGGGTGGCACCACCCACAGTAGGCTGGCCCTCGCACATCAATCATTAATGATGAAAATGCCCCCACAGGCCAATATGATTGAGGCAATCTTCAGTTGTGGTCTCCTCTTCCCAGGTTTGTGTCAAGTTGACAAAAGCTAGCCACGTCACTTGTGTAATCATGGAGTCCGTGATATCTTACGCTGTGTCTCACGCATCTGTGGGATTACTTGTACCAATTTTATTACTGATTTTTTGTTTGTTTGTTTTTGAGACAGTTTCTCTGTGATCCCTCTGGCTGTCCTGGATCTCGCTCTGTAGACCAGGCTGGCCTCGAACTCACAGAGATCCATCTGCCTCTGCCTCCCGAGTACTGGGATTAAAGATGTGTGCCACCACCATCCGGCTTGTTACTGACTTTTGAATAAAGCCGTTTCTTGCAAACTGTATACAGTCCGTAGTGTCTTTATGTATGTGTTCTCACAACCCTATTACATAAGTGCGTTTCCTTCTGAGCAAATGACTAAGCCTCAGCCTTAACTATTAAGAATTTTTAGGGGCTGGAGAGATGGCTCTGTGGTTAACAGCACTGGCTGCTTTTCCAGAGGACCTGGGTTTGAGTCCCAGCACCCACATGGAAGCTCACAATCATCTGTAACTCCAATTCCAGGCTATCTGACACCCTCTTCTGTGAGCACTAAGCACAGTCACAATACCAGACATACATAGGGAAGCCACCCATACACATAAAATAAACTGAGAAAAAAAAGCAGAAAATACATTTATTTTTAATATCTGCTAGGAGTGGTGATTTATGCTTTTAATCCCAGCACCTGAGAGACAGAAGCAAGTAGATCTCTGTGAGCCAGAGGCCAGTCTGGTCTATATAGAAAGGTCCAAGCCAGTAAGGTTACCTAGTGAGACTCTCAAAAAACCACAAAACACAAGAAAGCATTTTTTTTTTTTTTTTTTTTAGTTTTTCGAGATAAGAGTTTCCGGCAATAATTTTTTAATATCTTATTTTGTTATGCTCTACTATTCACTCTAAGAAATATTGTGAAGACAGAAAATAAATCAGGTCAAGGTAAAGCAAAATAACATATTTAGAGAAATATGACCCAGGCATGGTGGCCTATACCTTCAATTCCAGAATTTGGGAGGCAGAGACATTGATCTCTGAGCTCAAGGCCAGCCTGGTCTACAAAGCAAGTTCCAGATCAGCCAGGGCTACACTGTGGGACCTTGTCTCACACAAATAAATAAACACATGAGCAAAAAGAATGTGCTGGGCTGGGAATGTGGCTCAGCTGGTAGACTGGTTGTCCCGCATGCATGAAGGCCTGAGTCTGATCCCATACCACATACAACATAATGTAGCGGCTCACATCTGCAATCCCAGCACCTCAGAGACAGATGTGGAAGGATCTGAAGTTCAAGGTCATCCTCTGCTACCAGCCTGGGCTACCTGAGGCCTTGTCTTCTTTTTCTTTGTTTGTGTTTTTGAGACAGGGTTTCTTTGTGCAGCTTGTCCTGGAACTCACTCTGTAGACCAGGCTGGCCTTGAAAATTCAGAGATCCACCTATCTCTGCCTCTCGAGTGCTGAGACTAAAGGACTGTGCTACTATGTCTGGACCCCTAGAACTTGTCTTTAAAATAAAATAAAATACATACAGAAACTTTTCTGGTGGTGGTGGTGTGCTACTTTATAGCAAAAAAAAAAAAAAAAAAAAAAAAA
>CABHPH010113324.1:0-12035 GCA_902168325.1 Peromyscus nudipes
GAGATTAAACCTAGGACCTCACACATGCTGTGATCTTCCTTTATTTCTTTGTGTACTGGAGATTAAATCCAGGACCTCACACATGCTATGTATGCACTCTACCCATGAGCTGTGTCCTCAACCCCTGAGCTCTCCGACTAACCCAGTGAAACTAGTCTTGGACTTCTGACCTCTCGAATTACAAGAGGATTTGTGTGTGTTACTTAAAGTCAAAATGCACTTGTGAGTTTGTGGAAGCAGGAACCACTGCCCCCAGTGCTTCAACTCTAATACCCCTTCATTGCTAAATACAACTATTTAAGCCATGGCTTCAAGTCACTAAGACCTAACCTGGTTTATACATATTGTGGCTTCTTCTTTCCATCTGCCTTGAAGACCTCCCCAACAGTCACACTCCCTTGAGGATCCCATAGCTGCCAGAAGAAGTAAGGCAGAAGCAAGGGCTTGAGGCCAATAACTGCATCCTTCAAAATCAGACCTTAAGCCACAAGAACTCATCACCGTCCCCCTGAGTGCTCAGCATTCTGCTAGCTCCTGAGGGGAACTGAGGGGATAGAGGAGGTCACTCTCCACTCTCCTTCGAGGCAGAAACATTGCAGTGATTACATACACTTACTTTGCACTTCCAGGAATGTCAAAGCTGGGGCAACAAAGGATTGTCTAACTCAGGAACAGAACAGATGCATCATTGCTGTTTAAGGGAAGAGATGATGTCAAAGCAGGGACTTACCACTCATACCCTGATTGGAGGAGCTGGAAATCAAGTAATTTCCCATTGTTTTAGGAACCTGAGAGTACTGGGTGTATTCCAGGGTTGGTGAGGGTGTATGTGTGTGTTGGGGGTGGGGAGACTCTGTATATTTTATCAGTTCTTGTTTCTATCAGAACACCTCAGTGAAAGGCCAGGAAAAAAAAAAAGATGGCAGCTGCATGGAGCTGGGATAGTATCTCGTTTCCACGGCAACGAGTCTGCTTTGTTCCCAAGCACCATCTGGTATTTTCAGGCCTACCAGGCAGGTAGTGTGTAAATGCCTGTTGGGGGTTGGGGGGAGAAATCAGTAAAAATTCTTGGGATTAAGCACAAATGAATCTACAGCAACACCATGCCTTTTCTAAGGCTGTGAGTCAGGTAGCATGGGTATGGCAGCTCTTGCTGATCTCACTGACTGTCCCTTCTGATTTATCCTTGCTGATTACTACTTGGTGACAGCTCCACAGAAAGCATAAGGAGATACATTTCACTTTTCGCTGTGGGCCCTGGGACCCAGAAAAAAAAACTGTGCACTTAATGAAGCCTGTACAACACCATTGGTTTCTACCATTCCCTAGCTCCATTTTGAGCGTATTTATCTGGGGGAAATACTTCCCTTGTTTTCTTAAGTAATTCCATCTATAAAAATAGGATATCTTTACAAAGTCATAATTTACCCAAAGTGCAATGTAACCTTAAAGATTTATTGCTGTGCTATATTTGGTATATACACTGAAACATTATTTGGTGTTTGTCAAACATTCAAGTTTAATGGAACATGGTATATTTTTATTTAACATATCTTGCAACTCTATTTATAGATCTGAATATGGGCTTTTAAGATCATTCTATCACTTAGGCCTTGATAGGGTGTATCAAGATGCCAATATACTGAATAGAGTATTGGTTTCCAGCCTTTTCTTGTTATTGAAACAGATATCCAAATATCTGTTGTTTTCAGTAAAAACTGTTGTCTCTTCCACTGTGTACATGCATCCATTTCTTTTTATTCATTCAACACCGAATGGTTGACATTGAGCACCTGCTGCTTGCCTGACCCTTCTCGAAGCTGCAGTCAGCGGGGTGCCTAAGATCCATGGGTCCAGCCTAGCACTGGACTGCATCTTCTGGTTTTATTTCTGGACATTTACTCTCATTATGCACAAGTCACTGTCTGATATACAAAGATCCATTAGAGATGGCCCCTGCCTCCTCAGAGAAGATAAAGTACGCTAGATTAGCTATCCCTTACTTATCTCAACATTTCCCCAAACCTCTTCAGTCAGTCCCATGGGCATTGAACGGCTGCATGAATTCAGACTGTCATTGTCCTCCACTGCTCATCTCCTCCTCACTGTTCTTCAGTACGGAGCCTCTTCTTTTCCCAGTGGGGATCTGCCAATCTCAGGGCCCCTCCTCTGCTCTACTCCTCTTCTGAGCCCACGGAGATTTGGACCTTGGCAATGAGATAGACAACCTTCCCCTGTTTTTCCTCAACTCTTATCTTTTCTTTTTCCTAATTTGTTTTGTAATGGTATCTACCAACTAGGAGGAGATAATCCAAAGTCTTCAGTGCTCCAGCAAGTTCTTGAGATATGGGTTTACTTTTAGGTTTTTCTGTGTAGCTCATAGTCTTTTATTTCATATCTCCTGTTTTGATTGTGACACATTTTTGTGAGCATTCTGAGAATCTTACTGCATATACTAAAGTGTGATGGTTAACTATATAACCACCGTGGAAAGAGAGTAATGACCCCAAAGATATCTATAACTCAGTCCCCAAACATCAGGGATGATACTTCACATAGCCAAAGGGATTTTGAGGATGTGATTAAGGCTTTTGGGATGAGGAGGTTATGCTGAGTTATAGCGCACATGCAAAGCAAAGGGGTCATGAGCCGTGGGACAGTAGAGAACTTTAAGGATTACTTTGCTGTCCCCAAAGAAGAAACCAGAAACCAATGAGTGTGGCAGATTGTACAAACTGGACACAGCAAGAAAATGTGTGGTCTCCCAAGGTCCCCAGAAGTACTGTGAACACTTTTGTTCACTAGGACAGACGTCCTGTCAGACTTCAGGGACTGCAGTGTCACACAGCACAGTTGTCTTGGTAAGTACATTTAAGTTTGTGATGATTTGTTAGAGCAGCTATAAAATGTCAACACCCTGCAGCAGGCGCGGAGCCCTTAGAACTGACACAGAGAAGGATCTCAGTGGGTTTTGTTGACTAGTTATGGATCAGCTGTGGGTAGATCTACAGGGCTCTGGAGGTGGGACAGCATGCGTGGTGGTGTTGGCACTGGAGGGATCAGGCAGTGATTATTCACAATACCTGTGTGAATATTTCAACAGTGTTACAGCCAGAATAGGTATATCAAGGGATTTCTATGATATACAGGCTTGCATGCAATTAAATTTAAGGAATATAAAGAGAATCCTGGCTTGGATCTTGATTGTTTTTTCTTCCCTGAGGTCTTGATACACCTTTAACTAAGGTGGCCAAGGCCATGATTTTAATAAATCATAAGTTCTTGTCTATGTCCATCACAATTTGAAATTTCCATTTGTAAGTATTGAGTCTCTACTTCCTCTCTTCTGTAGCTCCCCTTTCGTTCACTCTGCATCTTTGATTCCTGTGGTGATATTTTATTTGTGCTGAAATGTGGTGATATTTTATTTGTGCTTTAGTAAAGCTTGCCTGGAGAGCAGAGGAAAAAGCGAGCCATTTTAAGTAAACACAGAAATCAGGCAATGGTAGCACACACCTTTAATCCTATCACTTGGCAGGCAGGGATCTGTCTGGATCTCTGTGAGTTCAAGGCCACACTGGGAACAGAGCCAGGTATGGTGGCACATGCCTTAAATTCCAACACTAGTTAACCATGGAGGTCTGGAAGTTTGTACAAACAGACAGGAAATGACAGAGCTGGGCAGGAAGAGGAAGTGATGTAGCTGGACAGAGAGAGCAAATCAGATGGTAGAACAGCAAAGCATATAAGCATGGGTAGACAGGAAGTATCTCGCTTTTGGAAGCTGTGGAGTAGCTGTGGCTTTTCCTATTTCCCCGATCTCTCAGGTTTTCACCCTTATATCTGGCTCTGTGATTTTTTTATTTAATAAGACTTTTTAGAAATTCGTTTACAGATTCCCTTTTGAAAACAGGTGAATAGAGAGAGTCAATAACTTTCTCAGGGCTACACAGCTGGTTATCAGCCAATGAGAACCCTGGACCTAGGTCAATGTGTGTCAACTAGTCTACCATGACAGACTGTTGCCCCACTTAGGAAGCAGAAGATTTTTTTTTTCATCTTAAAATACAGTCATTTCCCCAAATAAGCCTTTGGAATCTGCCACCAAATTTTGAATAACGTCCAAAACTCTTGTATTGTCTTTTGAGGCTCTGTATGGTTGAACCCGGTGCCTTTGGTCAAGTCCTTCTGTGAATGAACCCCACTGGCATCTTTTTTCCATTCTGCAGCCTACCCAGCCTGAAGAACTGTTGGAGGTTATCCTCAAGTGCCTATGCCACATCACTATGCTCGACATCTACATTTACTGTGTTTGCAATGAATGAATGAGTGTGTGTATCCTCTTTCTTGTTGTCACATGGAATTGGGTAGTGTAGAAAGATCACTGTTTTTGCTCATTGTTTTGCCACACAGTTTATCACACTCGGTCCCCAGTAAACATTTGCTGAATGATGCCTTCAGTCAGTCCTCACGGCTGCACCCAAAGGCTATAATGCCACTTCTCGAGGCATACAAAAGCTAGTCCATCTTGTAAACCTTCCAAATAGTTTGCCAATCAAATTCTGGGACAGAATAAAAGAAAGAAAAGGTGTTTGGTCAGTTACATAAAATATCACAGCAGCACTTAAAGGATGTGAAAACCTGTTTTGTGACCTCTGTGGTAATCAGCCTACACTGAAGCAGGGGATTTAAATCTCCTTATCAGTGCCTAGATGAGAATATTGTTTCATTTACAGTTACAGCCTCATGGACAGAATATCGTATTTTATGAGTAATAGCATCTCTAAGTAAGATGAAAGACATCACAAAAGAAAATGAAGGCATTTAAAATACAACAATTGCCGAAATAAAATCATCTTGAGGACATTTTTTTGACAAGTTCTCTCAGGCTTTATTAATTCCTTCTGAGATTATCACCGAGAATCTCTTTTATGAGTGTTTGGATCCTGTAAGCACAGTCCTTGGATGTAGTCACTGGGGGCTAAACCATGAAGCTGAGTGGGGTCTCAGCTGGCTTATGCTCTTCTCTGGAGACTGCCTTGAAATGGTAAAGTTAGAGGTTAGATTCGCAAACAGGTTTGAAAACACAGTCCATACACATTTCGTAAGCAGACGTGTAAGTGCCATATGAAGACGATCCAGATCTCCTCCGTCATTCTGACATTGCAATATTTCCATGTATGTCTCAGACACTAAATCCCTTTCACTTACTTTTTTCATCCCACTCAATTAACTGTGAGATACCTGTGATATTCTTAGATTTAGATAGGTTGTGTGTGTGCTCATTTATTTAAATGTGAACTAATTATTTCCTTTAGCTCTCTCGAAGAGTTTTTGATATTCCATTATCAACAGCCTGCAATGTCAAATAAAAGATAAGGTTTATGAGCCATGTACACTATGATAAAACATTTTGAGCTGTCTGTAGCATCGTAGAAGGAAAATAATGGCAGTGTTTGGATTATATAATATAATACTATTGTACTAAGGCCAATAAGGTCATTTTAAGCATTGAAAGCATAATGTAATTTTATCCTGATAAATGAGCAACTTAGCAAAGTGTTTAAGAGTAAATAGAATTTGGAGCTCATCCCATCTATTTAGGTATAGGTAAATACGTATACTGAATTTTTTTAAATGACCCAGTGTCAGAGAAAATAATAGCAATATTAAAATTTAACCCAATTTCCCAAATAGCCACTATTCACTTAAATTAATAAAAAAATCATCATTCATAGAAATTGCAATAACAACATGGATAAGCGTGCAACATGTGGTTTAAGTTTAGACGCACTCAGTAATTAAAACTCAATTGTTTAGAACCAGGGAGATGGCTCAGCACTGCTGAGTGACGACCTGAGTTTCATTCCTGGGACCCACATGCTAAAAGGAGAGAACCAATGCCCAGAGTTGTCCTCTGGCATTCACATGTGTGCAGTGACACACCATCCCTCAGGAAGTTAAAAATAACATAATAAAACTTAAAAAAAAAATTAAATAGCCAGTTCTTTAGTGAGGATGTACTAGATAAGCAAAGGCTATGCTAGTAATTTTTTAAACTATTATTATTTTTGTGTGTGTGTGTGTGTGTGTGTGTGTGTGTGTGTGTCTGAGTCTGTGTCTGTGTCTGTGTGTGTATACATACACCCACATGATCAGGCCACAGCCAGAGTGTGAAGGTCAGAGGACAGCCTGCAGGAGTCAGTTCTCTCCTTCTATCATGTGAGTTCTGGGGATGGAACTCACATCATCAGGCTTGGAGGCAAATGCCTTTACCTTCTGAGCCATCCCCCAGTCCTATATTAATAATTTAAACAAGGAATCAGTAAGAAGAAAAAACTCTTTAATTTTTCTTTTATCCATTTATGTAGTCCCAGACCACTAAATTTTGTTTTCATGGAAACTATGACTTGATACATACTTATTGCAAACTCCTTGTCTTAGTCATCTTTATCACAGCACATTCCTGTTTGCCTTATGTATAGTACCTACCCAATATGTATTTGTTAAATAAACAAATGAACTATATGTAGCAGAGAATATGATTTCCAAGTGTCATTGTGTTTCTGTCTTCTGGGCCTGACAGGCTGCCCTTATGACAACAGGTACCCACTTTGTGGTCTCTATGTTGAGGTCTTGACTCTGATGATAAAAAAACTCTCTTTCTTCAGTCACACCACAGATTCTTTCCCCCCAAAGACTTTGACCTTTAATGACTTTTAAAATACTGGTGGTATTTTTCACATATTCTATTTCAGAGGCAAAAAGAAAGTTCTTCTGTCCATTAAACACTTAATCAGTGATTGAGAATGGACTATTTGGCACAGGGCGGTGGTGGTGCACGCCTTTAATCTGTGCACAGAGGCAGAAGCAGGCAGATCCCTGAGTTCGAGGCCAGCCTGATCTACAGAGTGAGTTCCAGGACAGCCAGGGCTACACAGAGAAACCCTTCAAAAAAATGGTGGAAGGAGGAAAGACTGTATAAGACTTTTTAAATTATTTTTAAAGGTTTCCTTTTATTTGTTAATTAATTATGAGTATGTCCATGCATGGATATGTACACAAGTGCAGGTGCCCTTGGAAACCAGGGGTGTTGGATTTCCTTTCAGCTGGAGTTATAGCTGGTTCTGAGCTGCCCAATGTGGGTGCTAGGAACCAAACTCATGTCCACTGCAAGAGTAGTGCATGCTCTTAGTCACTGAGCCATCTCTCAATTCCTGTGTGATATATTCCTAAAACCCCTTTACACCACTAACATGCTTTGACTTTAATATTGAAAAGTCCGTTTCATTTGAAAACAAAAACAAAAACAAAACCATAGAAAGCCTAACTGCTTCCTACAGCTCGACTTTTTAGGTCTGTTCGGGGTGGAGTGTCCTCTCCAGAGATGTGCTGAAGTCATTGCCCCCAGTACTGCAGAATGTGACTGTTCTTGAAACTGGGATATTTGCAGGCATGATTCGCTAAGATGAGGTCATATTGGTGAGCTGTAGTCCTCTTACCTAAGATGACTGGTGTCCTTCAAAGGAGAAAAGAGGGAAGAGAAAGACACACACCTGGGGAATTCCAAATGAAACCAGAGGAAGAGATGGGAGATCCGTGTCCCAAGAGTCCCAGCACAATGACACCAACTTGTTCTGATCTGCAGCGCCCTGAGCTGTAGCAGAACACAGCTCTCTTGTTCAGAACCTTTCATGTGGTGCTGTTCCAGAGTGCATAGGAAGCTAATATAAATACTGAGAAACTAATGCAGTGCTTCACAGAGATTTCTGTTCTAGCTTCACACATCGGATACACAGCTGGTTAAATTTTAAAGGTAAGGCCTGCTACCAACATTTTTTTTTTTACTCTGTAACCATGGCTGACCTCAAACTCACAGAGATCTGCATGACTCTGCTTCCTGAGTACTGGATTAAAGGCATGCATCATCAACTTCAACTCACAACTGTATTTTTTTTGGTCATATTTTATTTTAATTCATATTGAAATATAGGATATATATCTGAAATTGTCTTCATAAGTATTAATTGATAATAAGCAATTTTGGAGATGTCTACCTTTGAGTGAAACAGATGCTTGAAACATCTTCTGCCTTGAGGTTTCAGAGACCAAAGAAGCTCAAAGATGATGGAGATGCACATCCTGACTCTGCTACTTCCTGCTCCTGGACTGTGAAAGAGTTACCCAGCTCTCTCCGCCCAGGGGTCCAAACAACAAAGAACTGTTCCCATCGGGTTATTGAGTTGATTATGATGATTTATTCATATCAGTGATTTCCATGGTGGCTGCACACAGTGAGCACTGTGGTGTGAATGTTTTTATCTCCCTCCCCACTTCACTTGTCTGATCCTAACTCCTAAGCTGGTGCTGCCACATGTGGTGCTTTGATGAACCACTTAGACGGTGAGGTCAGGGCTCACATGACTGAAATTTGTGTTCCTAAGGAGAAGGCTTCGAGGCGCTAACTAGTCCCGCCTACCCTGTGACAGTGAAGACGGTAAGTGTCTATGAACTAGGAAACAAGCCCACACTGAATGTACAGACACCTTAATGTTGAATTTCACTGCTTCTAAAATGGTCAGAAATAGATTTGCAGTGTTTCTAAGCTACCCAGTTTATGGGACTTTGTGACAGTGGCCCAGATGGACTAAGATAGCATGCTACTCAGTATTCAACAAGCAAACTGGTAGTCTTGTTCTCTTAGTGCTTCTAACCCAGTTTATTAAATTTACTCTGCAGACCAATGTGGATATTCCACTCACCTGCTGGAAGCATTAAATGAATCCATATAGTATACATGAAAATGTGAAATACTTAATATTGGCCCCATATGACTTTCTGCTGTTTTTCCCTTCTTTTCTATTAAAAGTCTGATTTTTATTTACTTCTACTGGCAAGTTTTCCTAGATGGTCTATATCAGACATATTCTCTCACATCTACCAAATTTTAAAAGATTTCACAGATATGAAAATATTATATAGTGCTTGTTCTGAAGTTATTTGTGTAACCTCTGCCCCACTGGATAGACTGTGACCTCCAGGAGGGCAGGGCTGGTATCTTTCCAACTTTGTAGCCTTCTTAATACTCAGGAGAGAATTCCAAACTTAGTAGATACTCAATAAATGGTTGTTAAACTTGGTTGAACCCACAATATTTTTTTCTTTATGGTAGATGCCCTAAGAAAAACATAAACTAAATGAATTACTTTTCCTCCTTTCATTGCAATATATATGCCATGGGCTAGTGGGTATTTGCAAGCCTGGATTAGAACTTAGGAAAGTCATCAATCTAAGAAAAGAGAAGAAATGCATTTTAAATCATGGGAGCAATAGAGCCTTATATAAGGCCTTCTAGCAAAACAGTTATTGATGTCTGCACAGCCCAGGTGCTAAGTGATCACAAGCAGATACAGAGGGTGAGACACAATGAATGATCTTCACTCGTGTTCCATAGGTAGGCAATTCCGTGAGACGTGCACAGATGGAAAGTTCAGGTCTGGGAATCACACGTGGGTGTCATAATGCAAATAATTGACTTTCTTTCTGAAGCACATCTGTTGAAGCATCTGAAAGCAGTTGTTTATCCTGCTGCCAAAACGCTGAGAAATATAATAATTCTCCAATGAGGTTAGAATTATCCAGGGGAAGAAAAATGGTTTTTTTATGTAGCTCTGTTTTTATTAAATCTTATGGTTGCTTCTCTAGCATGGCGCATAGGAGATGTTCAATAATATTTGTCGAATGAATGTTGAATGAAAAGCAGAAACTCATTAAACAATTGTTGAATGAATCATTTCCCATTTTTAGACTCAGAAGATACATTTTTAGAAAACTGTATGCCCACAAAGTTTTATCATGTCATATACCATTTTTATTTGGCATAAATTTAAATAATGTCAACCTTGCTCTGTACATTATGCAATGTAATCAGCATACATTGCTATAAGAGAAAATAGTCTCAACACTATACAAAACGTATGAATAAAGTTAGATTTTAGTATCTTAATATGATGTTACTTCAATTCATTATCATGAAAATGGCAAAATTTGAATTGCAGGCTTACATAATTATGCTTGCTTCAATAAACAAAATTAAAATTTAAAACCCAGCTAGTGTCTATAGTTGTAATACATCTAAGAAGATTTGGCTAATATTTAGAAGTGCTAGAATGTTCTGGGGTGTAAAGATGACTGCAGATCATGACGGTGGCGCTTATCTGCACCGTACTTCTCTTGAATTTCTGGTGGTTCTCTTCTGAACTCATGTGTGAGAGAGGCAGGTGGGCTTCCAAAGTTTCCCGGAATTCACTCTGCCTAGTCTCAGTACACATAGAGCGTGTTAAATAGCAGATGGAGTTTGAGTGTTAACTAATAAAATTGCAATGTTTAAAAAGCATCATGTTTTTGGAAACCATCCTTTCTGTGAGGATGGCGCCTATGCAAGATCACAAGAAATAACTCTGAAGGGAGCAATGTCCATTAGTAATGTAGTTTATCTTCAAAAGTCCTTTCCTTTGATGGTCACTGTGACACAGTTTGGGAACCTCCATGTGGGTGCTCAAGGAAAATGGTTCAAACCATAACCTGTGTCATCTTCCATCCTTGACTAGATAGAACAGTTTGGCTCCTTTCCGTATATCTAAACTACACACACACACATGTAACAGAGGATCATGAGTTACAAAACATATTCACGAAGAGTTATAAATAAAGTGGTAAGTTCATTATGCTTATGATGCAATAAGAAAATTATAGCTGAGTCCAAAACTGAATTCATGGCTCTCAACCCCTAATTTCTTGGTTTCAGATACTTTCATGTACAAAGTACGCCTCTTCATGAGGCATAGGATTTGAATTCCAATCACACATGGCTGTGGTGGTATTTTCTTTGTGCACTCCAATAAAGTTTATCTGAGGATCAGAGGAAAAAGCCAACCACTATAGCAAATATAGAAGTCAGCCAGTGGTAGCACATGCCTTTAATCCTATCATTTGGAGATCTGTTTGGATCTTTGTGAGTTCAAGGCCACACTGGGAACAGAGCCAGGTGTGGTGGCACATGCCTTAAATTCCAACACTAGTTAACCAAAAAGGTTTGGAGGTCTGTACAGACAGACAGGAAGTGATGTAGCTGGGTGGAGAGAGGAAGTGAGATGGCAGAACAGAAAGGCATATAGGCATGGGTATAGAGGAAGTAGGTCTTTTTGGAGACTGCGGTGTCAGTGAAGTGAGGTTGTCTGTGGCTTGTCCTATTCCTCTGATCTCTCAGTTTTTCACCCCAGTATCTGGCTCCAGGTTTTTATTAATATGACTGTTTAGCAATTTGTCTTACACATGACTGTAGACAAGTTACTTAGGTCTCACTACCTCAGTCCTTTAATTAACAAAAACAGGATGCATGTCTTGGTTAAAAGAATTGATACACATCAAGATTTCAGTTGGTGACTGAACTAAATAGTTCATTGGAGTAATTTTTTATTGGAATATTTTGTCTGTCTCCGTAACTATATTAGAAAAGGAATGACAAAAGTCATCTGAAACAGACTTAGAATGCTCAGAAATAGAGCGCTTAGCAGATAAATAGTATTTATTATTATATTATATAATTACATAATGATTATTATGCAGTTGAATATTACATAAGCAACAAAATAACATTGTTATTCCTTATTCATGAGACTTCAAGGTTGTAAATAAAAAATGCTTGGCATGAAGGGTTACCCAAAATTACTGGGAAATTTTTCATCAATATTTGCTTCTGAATAGCTGAGTAATTCTTTTTCACTTCATTATAGTTTTCAGTGTGTATTCTGTTAATTTAAATATTAAATTTTATGTAGACACGACTTAATGAAAATTAAGGTAGAAATTTAGAATAGGTTAAAATTTATAACTGATTATATTAAGGCATTATGGGTTATTAATTAAGACTATTGTATGTGACAAAATTTGCATTTACCTTATTTTACTTAATTTTAAGCACATTCAAACTAGAAGTTATTTTTAAAAAGTTTAGCCAGTGTCAATTTTATATT
>CABHPH010113326.1:0-11306 GCA_902168325.1 Peromyscus nudipes
TGCTGTGGATATCACTCTGTATCAATAAAGCACTGATTGGCCGGTAGCCAGACAGGAAGTATAGGCGGGACTAACAGAGAAGAGAAGAGAGGAAACAGGAAGGGGAAAGGGGAGACTGGCTGGAGCCACAGCGAGGAGAAGGAAGATGTAAAGTACCGGTAAGCCACGAGCCACGTGGCAAAGTAGAGATTAATAGAAATGGGCTAAATATAAGAGTAAGAACTAGACAATGATAGGCCTGAGCTAATGGCCAAGCAGTTTAAATAATGTAAGTGTCTGTGTGTTTATTTTATAAGTGGGCTCGGAGACTGGCGGGACTTGGAAGCTGGAGACTGGCGGGACTTGGGAGCTGGAGAGAAGCTCTCCAGCAACAACAATGTACCTCCAGATGCTTGCCTTGGACTCAGTCCTGGAGTCAAGACACCCCTCACAGCCTTAGTTGCATGTTATATTCCTTAGAGCTAAGACACTATCTTCCCTCAGAAGCCCTAGCCCAAGCACAGGTAGACTATTCCAGAGAAAGTACTTAAGTTACATTTGCTAAGACACCTTACTTGGGCCCATAATGTAACAACTAGTAGAAAGAAATCCTAACACATTTGCCTTTGTTTTATATCTATATCCTTTGCTTTGAATTAGGTTCCCATTTGACTGACCATGAACATTCAAGGAGTACCGAAAAACCATGATACATCATCTATACCACAGCCTTTCAGGGATAAAGGCACAGAGATAAGAGTCTGTAGCCTACACATGTCATTGTCTTGTATTAAGAACAGTCAGCTTCAGAAGACAGTTCACTGCCTCAAGTGAGAACAGTTTTCTGTAGTGATGAGGTTAATTACTTACATAAACTGGATCTCTCACCTCAAGTGACATTGTCAGGTGCCAGTCTCCAAGTCTCCCAAATGGCAGTGCCACTGACAATTCCCAAAATGACAGTCTGGGCTCAGCTCAGACTGGACCCTGACAGAATAAACAGAAAGATTGTTGGCTGATAGATAAAAGCTAACACTCAACATTCCTCAGAAACCTATAAAATGGGTTTTGTCACTAGGAAAAGTCACTACTTCCTTTATTGCCCTTTACCTCTCACAAATGGGGCATCTATGTTGTAGAATATTATTTTAAGGTGTGTTACTCTTGTTTAGGTAGCGTTTGTTTAACTCTGTGAAGCTGTGTTACTGTGCCTGTCTAAAACACCTGTTGGGCTAATAAAGAACTGAATGGCAAATAGCAAGGCAGGAGAAAAGATAGGCAGGGCTGGAAGGCAGAGTGAATATATAGAAGGAGAAATCTAGGAGGAAAAAAGAAGTAGCAAGAGAAGGAAGAGGAGCCAGGGACCAGCCACACAGTCAGCCATGGAGTAAAAGTGAAAGCAAGAATACAGAAGTAAGAAAAGGAAAAAGCCCAGAGGCAAAAGGTAGAAGGGATAATTCAAGTTAAGGAAAGCTGGCAAGAAACAAGCCAAGCCAAGACCAGATATTTATAATTAAGAATAAACCTCCATGTGTGATTTATTTGGGAGCTGGGGGGCAGGCTCCTCAAAGACAAAAGAGCAAAAGCAGCATCTCTAGGTCTTTATTAATACTTGTCACACATACCAAAGTCCCCACGCCAGGCTCCTGGTTCTCATCTCCTCCACCACTACTCTAAACTTCCAGGCTGTTGAGGCTTGCGCACTTCCCTCCTGACAGCTACCCTCACTCTTTATAATTGGCAAGGCTTTCCCCACCTTCTTGCTTCTTGCTCTGTCCCCAAGAGGTAGCCATGGCAGCTTTGGAATCCCAACCCCCATGACTGTTGCCATTCTTTCTCTTTACTACCTGAGAGACAACCGTATGGCAGTTTCATATTTACAACAAGCCTTCTTTCCACCCGTGGCATGGCCTAGTTCAATGGACTCACTCCACCTTCACTTGAAATGTCAACGCAGACAGTGATAATAACATCTTCAGGCCACTATGAAGGACCTAAACAGAAATATTCAACCAGACCACACCTTAATGTAGCCTGCTTAATTATGCACACTTCTTGTCCCCTGCCCCAATTCTTCACCTACTTAACTGTAAAGTTTCTATTAGTTTCCCAAAGACAAATCTGGAGTTACTGGACCCCCTTACCTCTTTATCCTTGAAATTCATGTGATTATATTTCCCCTCTCTGCTTTTCAGCATCCCTAGTCTCTTGAACTGGCATTTGGGATAGGTGGCTGAGCTTAGTCTATTTTTACTCTAAATCTCTGGTCACTGTATGACTCTATTACTTGAAAAATGCTCTAAGTTCTCAGCACTTGACCCAGGAGGCCTCTTTCCAATATCCTGAATTCTGTGAAGTCATTCCTTCCTAGGGGTCCAAGATGCTTATTTTGTTTTAAATATACGTTTCCTTAGCATCTACCTTTTGTTTTTTCTGTCTTCCAATGTCTAATATCTAATGACTTATATTTTGTCACAATATCCACTGTCTAATGAGTTTTCTAATTCTGTTTTTTTTTCTTGGTTTTTTGGGACAGGGTTTCTCTGTGTAGTTTTGGTGCTTGTCCTGGATCTCACTCTGTAGACCAGGCTGGCCTCAAACTCACAGAGATCTGCCTGGTTCTGCCTCTAGAGTTTTCTAATTCTTCATTGTGGTTGCTCAGCATTCCCAAGCAAATGTATGGTAGCTCTAGTAGATACTAGGACTCTTAAAAAAGAACACCCAACAAGTTTATGATTTTATTTTATGATTATATATATATATATATATATATATATGCATGCTCTGCCTCTGTGTGTGTGTGTCTATAGACCACGTGTACACCTGGTGACCTGGTGTCCACGGAGGCAGGAAAAGGACATCAGCCAGATTGCTTGGACTGAGGTTACAGATGGTTGTGAAGCACCATGTGGGTGCTGGGAATTGAACACTGGTCCTATGGAAGAGCTGCCAGTGCTCTTAAGCATTCAACCATTTCTGCAGTCTGGATGCCAGGACTCTTATCTCTAACACCCATATCCTTTGCCTTGTCCCTAACTAGTCTGCTTTGATGGAAGGCTTTAAAGTCCAAGCTCTTTAGGAATGTCATTCATACTATTTGAAAGTGGACTTTCTTGTCCTATTCAACTAAATTCTTTTTTTTATGTTTAGACAATCTCCACTTGGTGGCCTGGTGGAGAGCTGGGTAGACACGGATGCTACGTTGATGATGCAAGGCTCAGTTCATTTACCTCCTACCCCATGGAGCTCTCAGAGTCTCATTCTCTACCCTTGCTATTTTACTCTGACCTCAATACCCGTGGTACCAATGGCTAGCCTGTTACCACACGCTCAGTTGTGGTCAGTATGACTTCCCCACTGAGAGCACAAGCCCCTTGGTGGCACAGGCTTCATCATTTCAGCCTGTCCTTGTCTACAGCCCAGGATTGGGTACTTACTAACTTATAGTGTGCTACGAGACATTTTGGAAGAGGAAACTCTAGTCATATTGGTCAGTCACTTTCCCCAAGAAATAGCCATAACTCTGTGCCCCGTGACACTCCTGTACCTGTCACAGAAGTTAAAAACTGAACAGCAGTGCTAAATCACAACATTTTCCACCTCACCCACAGTTCATGGCCAATACATGAATCTTCCTGGTTCTACCCAGATGTGTCTTCTCTAAATTCTGTTTCTCCCCATTTCGCTGCCACTCTCATGGGCTAGAGGTCACCCTCTTGGATCATGGCAGCAAGTCCCCATTGAGGATTTACTATTGCCAACCACATACCCAGCCTCAACACAGTAGACAGAAACACCTTAAGTGTGTGCCACCTTAGCTCCTGCCTGTGCTCTAAGACATTTCACAGCTTCTAGCTGCACTTAGACTTACTTCAAACACCCCAGCATGAGATAGAAGTCCCCAGAATGTAACCCATTTTAATTATCTTTCTGACACTATGTGCCACCACTCTGAGACTTGTCACTTAAGTCCTTGAGTTATGTGAGTGTCATGTGCTGGGTTTGTCTCATCAGATCTTCCAGGGGAGATAAAAACACCAAGTCTGAGAAGGGCACAGATAGACAGAATGGAATGTTGGACATCAAAAGGCCCTGTGTTTTACTGTGGCAAGTTCTCTTCATATTATATGGTGATTTAAAACCCAAAGAGATCTGGCCAACCCCGAATGCCCCTTCCCAGAAGAACTTGAGGCCTCTAGTAACAGGTCAGTGAACACACAGCTAAATTCTTCATGTATCTATTTGTTTCAAGGCAGAGGTGTGACAATAAACAGTCGCCAGTAGAGGTTGGTATCATGAACACTTTATTTTACTAGTATTAAAACTTTACCCTTTATTTAGCTATCAACTTTTGAAGAACTGTGTTATTGCCACCTTTCCTTGTTGTATGCAGACCCTGGGAGGAAGAGCACAGGCCCAGGCGCCCTGCCTGGTTCATATTATGTACCTACCACTCACTAATTTTCACTTAACATGAAAATGATTTCACTTTTCTGGGCCTCAGTTGCTGGGTTTAGTGGGTAGCAATAGGCAGGAAACATTCTGAAAGGCAGGAGCCAGTCATCTTTGATGGCCACAAGCTCAAGTTGATGCTTTGTGTTAGGTGTTGGTAGGAAAGGGAGGTCCTGGGAGGGGATGAGAGCTGCTCAAGTGGGGACCACAAGTCCTACAAGAAAGCTGAATGTAGCAGCAACTGACTTCGGAATGAGATAAATGCATGAGATGAATATACAGAAGGTCTGGGGCCAATTTCTCACTGGGGAGCAGTGCAGAAAGAATGGGAGGTAAGACACATGTAGGCATAATTATTAGGCCAGGTATAATTGAAGGAAAGAGACAAAGGAGCCTGTTCCCCTCAGAGCAAAAGTGGGTCTTAAGGAGCTATGCTCTGTTGATAGGCAGAGAGAGGAGCTTGTGTACTTCTCTAAGGACTCTCTGGTGGCAGCAGCGACAAGAAGATGGGGGGTCATGGCTGTCATTGTCCTGAGTACTATGGGGTCTCCTGGGTAAGAGGCATTTCTGTGGTTTTCTTAAAAACCCTGAGCTAAGTGGGTTTTCTTCTAGGACTTCTGCATATACTTGCCTTTATTATTGCTGCAGATCAGACCCGAGACATGCAGCTATCTCTTACAGGACTGCAGCTCCGGTGGAGATTTCCCGCTGCATGGACTAAGTTCCTCTAGGTGTGTCTGGACAGAAAGAGGTCCTGACTTAATCCAGCTACACTCTAGTGTTCCAGCTGCCAAAATACATGCATTCGGGGCTTCTTTCTGAATGGGACACAAAGATTCTCAGTTCTGTGCAAAAGCTTCTTCTCTCTATGCCAGGCAGAGAAAGGGAGGAAGGAGGGGGTTCACAAGTCCCTCCTCCTCAACATCATCATTAGTTTCACAAAGTGGTGTGGAATGTAGAGGCAAACCTTGTTTGGAGCAGAGGCCCTAACATGTTCATCTTTGAAAATCCTGACTCCTGCTTTACAAGAGTGGAGACATCTGAGCTCCTGCACAAAGTTTTTGACTCAATGGTCTCATTCCCAAAGCAAGGACAACTGGATTATCTGTTTTAAAAGGTGATGCACACATAGAATGTGAGTGCACACTTATTTACAACAGCCAAGATACAAAAGCCAGCCAAGTGACCATTGGTAGATGAGGGGATGAAGAGAATGTGTTATAACTTGAAATGATTATTCAGCCTTAAACTTAGAAGAGGATTCTGGCTTATGTAACAATGCAGATGAACCACAAGGACACTTTGCTAAGTGAAATAAACCAGTCACAGAAAGGACAGATGTTGAGAATCCCGCTTATCTACTGTATTTAAAGTAGACAAATTCATAGAGTCAGAGCAGAGTGGTCATTTTCAGGTCCTGGGCTGAAGAAGAAATGGGAAGCGACTGTTTAACTAGGTATACATTTCACATATGCATTCTGGGTAAGTTTAAGAGATTTGCTGCACAGCATGATGCCTTCATTTAGCATGACTGTAGCATCCACTTGGATGTATGCAAAGTGCGTTCTCAGTATTTTTATAGACAACACATGCTAGAGACTTGTACCCACAATTATGATCACAGCCAAAATCACCTGAGATGAAAATGTTCAGCAAGAGCCACTGTCCTGTACACCCTGGGACTCATCATGTCAGTGCCTTGTAAAACATTGCATGTATTATATAGGTTAGGATCTCTATCCGAAGCAGCTCTGTAGTAACATATTCAACATAACAGATTCTGAGGGAGGTGGTGACCTCCAAAAGATAAATAACCAAGTCTGCACTGTCAAGGTGGCTCTGAGCACTAGACTGCAAACTGCTGCAGGTCCTCTCCATGGGGAGATGTTGCCTTGAATCTCTCAAGTCTCACACTATAGTTGGAGACATTTTCTAATTAAAAAGAACCCAGAATCTTTTAAACAGCACAGGTGTCTCCTGCTACGGGAACAGATTTTGATCTGTGAAGGGCCTCATCCAGGGGCAATCATAAGTTTGTTTCCTGACAGTCAATTTTAGAAAAGCAGAAAGCCAAAATCTATTCGCATTTAATAGGAAACACATTAAAAATTAGTAATGAATGTTTCTGTCCCTTTTTAGCCTTGTAAGAATATTAAGACAAAGTTCCTTTTCATGGGGAAATTACATTAGTAAATGAGGCAGCAAAATGAATAGATTTGCATTTTGTTAAATAAAGTGTTTCCTGAAACTATTGTGTCACCAGAATATAAAGCACAGTAGAAAGAAGTCAAAGCCACCAGCTGTGTGAAGAAGGCAGTGGCTGTGATAATGGGGATGGCACACCGTAGCACTTTAGTGGGGTACTAGTTTCTCTTACCTCTCTGGGGCTCCTTCCACAGTTCCTTCAAAACCCCATGCCTTCCCTTGGAGGCACAGTCACCCCTGACTTGTTGGACCTTTAGCCCTATACCTTAATGATCTCAGCACCCTTTCATGGTCCACCTTTTGTTTCCTGCTACTGCTCTTTTATTGAGGCCCTCCCTGACCACAACTTCTGTCCATACCTGGCTTCTCAGCCTTCATTTATCTCATCTCTTGGGATATTTTCATAGCTCTTCATACACATGCATTGTCATGATCTAAGCATTACCAACATCTGTTACATCTCTAGCATGTATAAAGTCAAGTAGCAATGGCTATTCATTGTCATCAGGACTTGCTACCAACTCCATTCATCCATCCATCCATCCATCCATCCATCCATCCATCCATCCATCCATCATCCATCCATCCATCATTACATACATACATACATACATACATACATACATACATACATACATTTATCCATCCCTCTTGAAGTCCATTTGTCTTATTATGTACCATAAATCTCTCGTCCTGGTGGACAAACTTAACCTTCTCACTCAGTTGTTATTTTGCTGTCCACTGGCCTTAGAAGAAACCATTACCTACATGTTTGTCATCAGCATATGTTTATAATGTTCGCTGTAACACTGCTTGACAATCCAGCCACGTTTCTCATGTCTAGTCACTAGAACCTGGTGCTTTCCTAAAAATCCATCTCACACACTCTTATCTTCCTTTCACCCCTTTCTGTTCTGCCCCGTCTCCACGGTCAGCAGAGGCCCTGGCTGGGTCAAGTCTCATTAGATAATATAAGCCACCAAACAGTGGAAGTGGAGGTAGTGTGGTCTTTTTTTTATTATTTTATTTTTCCACTCCCCAATACAGGAGAAAGAGCTTCCAAATGCTAAATGAACAGTTAGCATTGCTGAGGGGGTGTTAGGTACTATACTCAGCACTTGGCATTTGCCTTACATCCTCAAAGTCATAAGCAGATTATTCCCATGTTTTAAGCACAGGCCCAGCCAATAACTGTCAGAAGTAGTACTGCACAGAGCCAGGCTTAGGACAGGAACTGTCCCGCCCCTGTGCTGTGATTAGACTCCTCCTTCCAGCTCATTTCCTGTCTTTTGACATCCTAACCCTGTGTCACACCTGTTGGTACTCAGATGCTCAGAATCAATGAGAGTCACCTACCTATCTGAATAGTCTCATTTATGGGGAGAGTGCTGTGGGATGGTCTTTCTGTATGCTGTGAATATGTGTTGCTACTATTGGTTAATAAAGAAGCTGTTTGGCCTATGGTAAGGCAAGATAAAAGCCAGGCAGGAAAATCAAAAGAGAGATACAGGGAGAAGAGGGCAGAGTCAGGTCAGATGCCAGCCTGCTGACCAAGGAGCAACATGCCAACAAACTGGTAATGCCACAGCCATGTGGCAATACATAGATTAATAGAAATGGATTAATTTAAGATGAAAGAGCTAGCCAGCAAGAAGCCTGAGCCATAGACCAAACAGTTTGTAATTAATATAAGCCTCTGTGTGTTTATTTGGGACCAAGTGGCTGTGGGACACAGGAAAACTTCTGGCTACAGGAAGAGCAATTTGGTAAGGACCAAATTTTCACATGTTGCCATAATAGGTTCTCAGGAGAAGAGTCTCATTCTAAACTCTCATCTGCCCTTCATCATCTTCTCTTATCTGAAAGGTCATGTATTAGAGACTCAATGACACACTCTATATATGGTGGATGATTTCTCCTAAAAAACCAAAGCCACATTTTGGACAAGCTAATGAGGCAACAGGTAGGAAGGGGCCATTCACTCCAGTGGAGCCCACTGCTGGCTACCTGTACGAGGAATTTCCCTTTGTGCAATCTATCTTCTCTCCCTTTGCTCACATCCTAGTATCTGTCAGTCACCCTAATGTCCCCAGAGTGTGGTTGATTCTGCTGAGAGGTTTATAGTCCAGTTGAACCTGCTGGCCCCCTGGGTGTGTGCATGATTCCTCCCTGTTCCCATGGCAGGGCCCTCCAATCATTCTTTCTTTCTGTTTGCAAGTGTCAGCCACAAATCCCAGCGGGCTCATTAAAGTGTCCATGTGTGCAGGGTCCCTTGTTAGGAAGATTCATTGGTTGTCAACCTCACTGATAGCTACATCTGGAGAGGTGAGTGACCCCACAGAGGATTCGGGCCAAAGTGGTTTCAGCCTTCATCTTCCAGAAATGTGAGAAAAATGCTAGAAGCTGGCCAGAGCAGGCAAGGTTTGAGAACAGGAAAAGGCAGGTCTGAGAGAAGAATGTCTCTGTCCAGCCAGAGTCTTAGAGTCTGCCGCTTTCCCCTCTGTTCACTAGAGACTTTGTGTTTGAACCAGCTGCCAGGAAGGTGCCCCAGCCATGATGGAAATACTGAGAACCAAAGCTGCTGTAGACGCTAGGAGATAGCTACGTACATACTTTTGTGCACTTCGGTTCCCCATTTAAAGTACTTCTCGTGCATTTGTTTGCATATATTCTTATATTGTTGGCTGGACTACACATATGAGAATGGATATGTAGTTTTTTTTTTCTTTCTGAGTTTGCATGACCTTGCTTAATATCATACATTCTAAGTCCATCAATTTACTGCAATTTTTAACTTCATTTTTCTTTAGTGTTGAATAATATATATCATACATGTATACACATATATTATACTACAATATGATATACATCATATATATTATATATAATATATACCAGATAGATTTTATATCAAAATTTTAAAGCAGCAATGAAAAGAAGGAAAAAAGAACAAGGAAGGCTAAAGGTAGGCAGATGAGGAAGGCAGGAAAGAGACATGAGTTTTAAAAGAGGATATAAAACTGTTTTCCTAGTCCTATTTCTACCATGGATCCATGGTTTTGGAGGTGGACAAATACATAGAGTATATTCAATATTGAAGTGAAAATTTTACTGTAAATCTCCACAGCTTCCATTCTGGATGCCCATACTAACTGCCTAGAAGTTTCAATGAGTTGTATAGACTTTGGTTCTGGCTAATTTTAGTGTGTGATGTTTTTATAATAAAGTATATATATATATATATATATATATATACTTTATCAAAAATAACAACCCTTTTCTTGTTCTAGAAGCTTTTCCGTGAAACAAAGACACAAAACTCTAAGGAATTCCCTAAACCATAATTCTAATCTGCCAAAGTATCTATATAGAAAGGAACGTATTGTGCTTTCCAGGAAGCTTTTGTGATTGTTGTGTGAAGTGTTTGCACAGCCATGTTATTATGCAAGCCTTTCTCAGATGCTGCAGGAAATGGATGAGTTACTACAGAGAAACAGCTGTAATTACGATCACAAATAATAATCCCTTACTAGCAGCTTCCAAAGTCATTCAGGACCTCATGGCTTGAGGCAAGACCCCAGCAACCTTCACCCCATCCTGTTCACTGGAAATTTTCCAGAAATACCTGTGATTGATAATTGTAGTAGTGGCAAGCGCCAAGATCTAGTTAGTGAGTAGCAGGGACCTACCATCATAATTGTCCTTTACTTGTGTTATCTCAAATTAACCTTATAACAATGGGGGAGAATTATTATAATTGACAAATATTGAGGCTAGAAAATTTAAGTAAATTACCTTTAATCACAAATATAAAAAATAATTAACTAGATTTGAATACAAGTGTTTCCATACGTAGAAAGCAACAGCTTGATAAAGAGCTCCCTGTAATTCTCTCATTAGAATTACATAAATGCTATTTTCTTTATCATCGCACAAGGAGCTCTCTAAATTTTGGAGAACTTACCTGTCTTATTCAAAGTCACATTTCTACAGGGGGAGCTTGTGGAGACTATATTCTAGGCTAGTCACAGAGTGAAAAACATATTCTACTAACCTCTTCTTACACTTTCCCCATAGGGCCCAGTTAGGGACACCTGAGAATACATGCAAGTACCTGACAGCACCTGAGAATGTAGGAAAGCAAGGGTGCCTGAGAGCCTCATGGAACATGGGAAACTCTGTGAGTCCAGAGATGGCTCAAGGATACCTGAGAGCCCAAGATTCTCTAAGATCATCTCTAAGAGTTCTGGAGAGCACCTGGGAGAGAGCTTGGGAGTATTGCAAGCACCTGGAAGAACCCAAGAGCTGGGAGCACAGACAGTGCTGGAGAGTGCTTCAGAGCTTGAAGAGTTCCTGGGGGCCCCTGAAGACACCTGAAACAGAGCTGCTGCAAGAGGCTGGGGGAATCACCAGGCCATCTGAAGAACTCTAGAGTACCCAAGTACCTGAGAGCTCCTGACAGCACCTGGGCCCACTCCTTTCTTCCACTATGGCATGGGGGAATATGCACCCTGCCTTGGAGCTGCGTTACATAGATGACAGGCACTGGTTGGTAGAAACATGCAGAGGACTCAGATGCATGTCTAACTGACATAAAAATAACCCCTGAAGACATACAAATCTTAGCCTTCCATCCAAAGCTTCTGTGACCCAGGGGCAAAAGCAAGGTA
>CABHPH010113327.1:0-10423 GCA_902168325.1 Peromyscus nudipes
GTCTGGTGAGAGTATGGTGTTGTAGACAGTCACTATTGTTCTGGTGATGTCAGCCTGTGCCTTTCATCTGGTTGTGTTGTTATATGTCTGGGTGTGCTGAAGTCCAATGCACATATATCTGGGATTGTAATGTCTTCCTAGTGGATTGTAGCCTTAATTAATATGAAGTGACCTTCTTATCTTTTCTGACTAGTTTTTAAGTTTACTTTTTCAGGTGTCACGATAGCTATGCTTGCTTGTTGACTAGTCCATTGCTCAGAATTCTTTTTGTTTTGTTTTTTGTTTTTGTTTTGTTTGTTTGTTTGTTTGTTTGTTTTTTCAAGACTGGGTTTCTCTGTGTAGCTTTGGTGCCTTTCCTGGAACCCACTTTGTAGCCCAGTCTGGCCTTGAACTCACAGAGATCCTCCTGCCTCTGCCTCCTGAGTGCTGGGATTAAAGGTGTGCACCACCACCACCAACCAGCTGGAATTCTTTCTTCAACCCTTCCATGCTAAGATCTTCATCTTTGTCAGCAAGATGTGTTTCTTGCAGTCAACAAATAGATAGGTTCAATGTTTAAGATCAATCTGCTACACTGTGCTTTTTTTGCCATTCAGTTCTTTATTAGACCATCAGGTGTTTTAGACAGACACAGTATCACAGCTTCACAGAGTTTAACAAATGCAACATAAACAAAAGTAACACACCTTAAAATAATATTCTACAACAGAGAAAGAACAAAAGAAAAAATCCTGCATTGTTACAGAGTTTTACACAATGTTGAATGCTTCCTATATTCTTGGAGGAGGTCTGGCTGGCTGGCATGGATTCTCCCATGAAGTCTGGTTACTGCGTTGTAACTTGGCTTTTTTTATACCAAATAAATTTTATTGAAGGAGGGAGGAGGTCTTAAATACAGGCTTACAGCACAATGGGAGAACCCCAGAGGGCAGAAGTTCACTACTGATGTTTTACAATCTTGCATCTAAGCTGTTAACGCCCAATATGCAGGATACACAGACAAGGAACTTCCCTTAAGCCTTCAGGAGGGTGGAACCCGGCAGGGAATTAGCATAGGGAGGATATCAAGGTCAAGGTCAGCAAGCAAGGCAACAGTTACTCAAAACAGGGGCCAAGACCCTACAGGTCCCCCTTTTACTAAAAAATGAGCTTCTGACTTAGGTTGCGTGGGATGTCAGCAGGTCACCTTACCCATCATGGAGACGCCTGCCCAGGCCACACAGGAACTCTGTCTTAGGTTGGTGAGTGCCCCCCAGGCATTACCCGTTTCTGAATACTCATTATCATTCGTGTGTGAGCTGCAGAGTTAACTGCTGCCAAAGATCTCAGAGTGCAATCTGTGTGTTCAACACAGAAAAGACCAACAGAGGTCCTAATCCACCTTAGCCGGTAGGCTAAAGGCAACTGAGCCATTCCCTTCCTTAATGAGCCTTACTGCAAATTGGAGTCCTTGTAAGATGGTATCCAAAAAGCAAATAGAACTTGAGTTTATAAATTTATAACTTTCAAAGCCAATCGAAATGTATACAACTGTTGAATTATATTTATCACGCTCAATAGAATGAAAGATTAATTAACTGTGGTAGCTACTTTTGCTGCCAAGGTCCCCACTGTGCTAGCTGTAGTAAGCAATTATGAAATGGTAATCCCAGAAACAGTAGCAGCGGTGGCCACCACTGCTATAACAGCAACAACGGCAGCAGCAATGTCAGATTCTCTTCTGGAGTCTGTGGGCATCCACAGGACTCCAGGAAAACGAACCACGAAGGCCCATTTTTCTTGATCCCAGCATGACTTAAGCTGGCAGCTCTGCAAAAGAACAACTAAGAACCATAAAGAAAAAACAGGCAGCTCACAAGGAGCAGAACTAATGGTCTCATAATAGCTACATTCAGGCTCACAAATTTTAAGGTATCTTCAAAGGGGGCTAAATGAGTTTCAGGTGGCCAATGAATGTTGCACAGAGCCACTCCTGAAACGTAGGTACTACACCAGCTTGAGGAGGATTGTGAAAATGAAAAGGATTAGCTGGCATGCTACTGTTAACAAATGGAGGTCATTGACCTTCAGGGTTATCCTTAATCTCCAAGGTGTCTGGGTGACACGTTCTCAAACATACTTGAAAAAGCAGTTACCATACATTACCTTCTGGAGAATTCAACCTCATGGCTACAGTTCCTAGGCTTATGTTAATGCTTGCCAAAGCTGGCCATATTGGGCTCTCAGTCCCCATTGGCATCAGAAGGGGAGAGTTTTTCACAAAGGCCCAATAGGTCCCTGCCATGTTGGGCTTCAGCAGCAGCCACAGGGCACACTCTATTGGAAGGGCTTTCCTCTGAGTTTTTAAATTCATATTATTAAGGTTTACATTTCTAAAATTTCAATTTGACTTTTTTACTATTTTTATTGAATTCCCTTTCACATTTTCTATTGGCATCCTCATTTCATTCAGATTTTTTAATTCTCTTTTAATTCATTCAGGAATTTATTCATGTATTCTTTGAGTTCATTGAATATCCTTATAATCATTATTTTAAATTCTTTGAGATTTCATTTAATTCACATTCATTGGAACTTATTATTGTGGCTTGGTAATTTTGGGAGGAGTCATGTGGTGATTTTTTTATGTTTCTATTGTTACTTCAATTAGATTTGAGCATCTGGGATTAGGTCATGGGTTATTTTTTGTTTGTTTTTTAATCACCTGTATTTTTCAGTTAAAATATTTCCCCCATTCAAGTGGGACTAAGGTGTAGTGGGGTTAGTTGTCATTCCTCCAACTCTAGACTCAGGGGCTAAACTCTCAGCCCACACACTCAGGGGACCAGGCACAATGTCTACTATTACTCCAAGAGTAGACTTCTAACTGCAGAAGTAACCACAACTGATAAGTAGGCCTGCTATGAAAATACAGTAAGAATGAATTAAAAACAATCACCCTTTCAATTCCAATAACTTCAGGACAATAAAGGATCAAAGACAGCATAGTATTTGTGACTTAGGTATTAGCTATTAAAAGTAGGAATGGAAGGAAATAGGAAGTTAAGTAACTGAAGTAAAATTAGGTATTAGCATTTAAACAATAAAGAACAATGGGGAGAAAGCTAAATGGGACCAATAAAGAAGAGAGGAAAAGGAAGTAGTTCCAGTGAAAGGTGGAATAGAAACAAAAAAGAATTAAAAAAAAGTAACCACTCAACTTGAAGCAATTGAATCACCAGAAGGCCAAGGCATGGAAAGTGCCTGTGCACTTTGGGAGAATAACACCATACAAAGTGGTCTATGAAATTAAATGTAGGTACTAAGTAACATCTGTCCCTATGTGATCACTTGTCTCAGTACAAGTCTAGACTGTCTCGATTAAATCACACGTGTGTGTTCAGGTACAGACTGTATTTATGTGGTCATGCACATGTTCAGGGGTGCAGAGCATTCACTGTGGTCCACACTGTGGCAGATGTCTATGCCGTCACTCTCCAGGGTGGACTCTACCTCTGCATTGTTGGTTGTGTTTCTTTGACAGTTTAACTTGGTCTCCTCTCGTAACAGCTGGACTTTTGTGCCTGGGGGGGCGGGGGGCGGGGGGCGGGGTCCGCGCACACGGGGGACCCCACGGCACTGCCCGGCCTGAACCCCCCACGTCGTCCCGGGATCCTGACTGACACTGTTCTCACCCCCCACGTTAGTCTGTGACAAATAGTTCAAGCTTTGTTATCTCCATTTTTATATAGTTTGGCCCAGCTATCTCATGGGAAAAAAAAACAAATTTATGAAGCACTATGTTTAGAGTAAAAGGGCCAGCTAAAGAAACACACCCTTAAACTAGAGCTAATGAAACACACTTTGTCCCTGAATCCACAGCCAGTGAGAGATACACTGTGGCCCTGAAAGCAGAGGCATAATTTTAAGAGGGGCCAAGTAAAAGAAGCACTTTTTCCCTGAAACCACAGCCAATGAAACACACTCTAGCTTTGACCAACTGAGCACAAAACCAACCAATCAATGAACACAAAATGCAGCCTATCTCTGAGATTGTTCAAGCACAGGGATTGAAATCCAACAAATTCCCACCCCAGAAATCGCCTTGGAAAAACTCGGTCCCTAAGAAGCCCCATATAAGCCCTGTGCATGTTCAGTTGGCTGCTGATTTTTCCCACACTGGCAGAGGCAGACACCCTCCTGGATTTCTCCCTCCACAATACATGATTGAAAGAGTTTTTTTTTGTTTTTTTCGAGACAGTGTTTCTCTGTGTAGATTTGCGCCTTTCCTGGAGCTCACTTGGTAGCCCAGGCTGGCCTCGAACTCACAGAGATCCGCCTGCCTCTGCCTCCCGAGTGCTGGGATTAAAGGCATGCGACATCCTTTTGCCCAAGTGGATCAGAATATCCCTGATGACTTGGAGCAAAGATGCAATGGACACTTCTGGGAAACTCCCTTAGGGGAGTGGAACAGAGCAACAACAGACATCTCTGGTGGGAAAACTCTCTTAGCAGATTAGAGCAGAGCCCATCTCTAAGAGCTCACTCTCAGAGAGAAGCAGAATTTCTCCTTCTTGTGTGGAGATCATCTTTCATGGGAACAGAGCTTCAGGTATAGCCTAACTTCCTGTTGGGATACCTCTCTCCTCACAGCTGTAATTATATAGGATACCTTCCAATCACTGCTGTAGGTATAGTCTAACTTCCTACAGACAAGGTACCATTCCCTCATTAAACAATAACTTAACCCTTTTAGATTTTATACTTGTCTTTAATTGCATGAAATAACTAATTCAGGTGTAAAACTTCATGGATTTGTATTAGTTCCTTTTCTGTTGTGATATAATGTCTAGGTCAACTTATAAAAGAGTTTAATTTGGCCCTTAATCCCAGACAGATACAGGATCACCATGAAAGTGGCATGGAAACAACTGTCAGATGTGGCAGCAGAAGCAGAAGGCTAAGAACTCACATCCCTAACTGGCAGCATGAAGCAGAGTGTGGGACCTGGAAATGATGTGTGGATGAACATTCTCTAAGTTGGTAGTCCCTGTAACATATTTCCTGCAGCAGGGCAGCATTTCCTAAATTTTTCCAAATGAAACCACCAATTACAAGGATTGGTTTGTGCAATTCATGCCTACATACTTGCTTTTGGTTACATGAAACAATTCATAGTGAAGAAGAACTGTAATAAGCCATTAGATCAGTTAAACACTGGCTACAGGAATGAATGCTTACAAGAGAAAAACTTTCATGAATGAAAAATTGTTTTACTAAAATTTTGCTTTAATTGTAATTTTGTGATGTCAGTGTTTGTCTTTTGTGGTGTGTGAATGTGCATATTGTTCCTGAGGACATGAAACACTTGGATCTTCTTGTAGCAGGAATTACAGGAAGTTGTCAAAAATCAGACCTTGGTCATGGGAATGAACATTTCTTAACTGCTCAGCCATGTCTCTAGTGCTGTAAATATTTTAAAAGCTATTTCTATCATTTTGAAGTCAGAAAATGGGGACAGATTCATACAAGAGAAAAACCCTATGGATGTAAATAATTTGATAAAGACTTTTGACACCACAGTTGTCCTCAGCTTCAAGAAAAAAAATACATTTCATTTATTTTTCATTGTAGTCTTGAAGGAAGTAAATGACTTACCATGTTCATTCAAGACATACCGTTGAGATCACTGCATTGTGGTTTCTATTTTGAAACATTTGAGGTAGATACTAAAGTGTGCTCTATGTATGGCAAATCTGTTTAGTGAAGTTTATTTTTTGAAATTTATATCCCTTCTGTGGCTTTTGTTCATCTACTATTTTGCTTTTACTTAGTGATAAGTGTTTTTCTGCTGTAATGGATAGAACGAGATCCCAGTCATCTAAGTGGTCTATTGTTTATTTAAATATCAGTCAGGGTGTGATCATACTTTTCAAGTAAGGTTGTCTATGAAAGGGTGATGGGTTGTTGTTGCTGGTTTTGTTTTTCATATTTTCACATATACCCTTGAGATTTTGTTGTTTGTTATTCATCTTGGCTTAGATGTCAGTAATGATTCAGGGATACATTTCAACTCAAAACCCTCATGTGTCTGTTTCCAGAATACAAGTCTAAGGGTAGATGATGTACTATCAATGTGTGCTGTTTTGTCAGCAAAGTTTAACAATGTTAATGTTAAAAAGATTAATAGAAGAGAATGTCATAAACATTAAATGCCTCATTAATGGAAACTATTAGGGGGCCAATCTCCAATAGTCTCCTTCCCAGGTTCTCCAGAAGAGTTGCTACCGTCAGGGAGAATAATCTGAGGGAAAAAAATCTAAGCGCACCACACTCTGTGGTCCACCCACTTTAATCCTCTGTGACAAAATTCTGGCAGTCCTCTCACAGAACCAGTCTGCAGCCTCACCAGCAGCCACTCTTTTACAATGTAATGCAAATGCTTTCAAGGTCCCCATAAGAGCAGGGATAGTCAGCTTCATTTGCACCCAAAGGGGGAGTGAATGAAGGAGGTATGGTCACATATGGCCTGACAAGAGTCAGAAAGGGAATTTAGGTGCCCAAAATATCTTTTAAGTCAATAACTATTATAGGCCATTTTTGGGTAGCAGAGAGGGCAAGGGCATCTCAGTCTATAGGGAGCCCATTGGCTGAATTACGTTATTAATAGCTCTCAGATCTGTTAGAATTCATCAATTACCAGATTGTTTTTAAATAACAAATACAGGAGAATTCCAAGGGCTGGAAGATTCTTCAATGTGTTGAGCATTTAACTGCTCTTGAACCAGCTGTTCTGAAGCTTGTAGCTTCTCTTTGTCAAAGGCCATTGTCCAACCCAGACAGGTTTGTTAGTTAGCCATTTTAAAGGTAAGGCAGTTGGTACTTCTGAGAGTTCAGCAGCAGTTGTGCTCTGTTTGTGTACAGCCTGAATGTTTGGTGACTGATTTTTATAGCACGTTACGATATTATTCCTAGAAACATGCATTGGTCTGTATTCCTTTTCTGAGAGTGTAGGAATTTTAATCTGGGTATTCCACTGTTGTAACAGATCTCGGCCCCAAAGATTCACTGCTACATTTGCTACACAGGGCTTCTGCCTTCCTCTCTGTCCTTCTGGCCCTATGCATTCAATCCATCTCAAACTCTGTTTTATCTGAGATAGGGTGCCAATCCCGAAAAGTTGGACATCTACCTCTTGAAGAGGCCAATTCGGATGCCATGATTTTGGCGTAATTATAGTCACATCCGCACCTGTGTCTACCAGGCCCTCCAGAACCAGGCAATTAATTCCAATTCTAAGCTTTGGTCTTTGTTCATTTATGGAAGTCTGCCAAAATATTTATTTTATTGTGTTGTTTGTAAATGGTGACTCATCTATCAGAGCTATTTTATCATCCATTGCAGTATCAGTTTTTACATTAGACATTGGTTTATTCAGTTGTCCTGGAGAGGAATTTCTTCCACAGGGGCTGGGAATGTTTGTACCATGTTTGGTCTGGGGGCCTTCAAGAAGCCCCCTGAGGTGGTTCCCACCATTAAAGGGTTGCCGTGTATTTTTGATCTGCACTCACTGGTCCAATGTCAGCCTTTGCCACATCTTCTACACAATCAAGGAGGTGGTTGTGGTCTCCTATTTAGGCTATTCCTGGAAAGAGTATTACTTCAAGGAGTACCCCATGTACAGTTTTTACTTATATAACCTGGTGTACCACATTTAAAACATTTGGTACCATGGGGCCTTCTTTCCCCTCTGGGATTTGTCTCTCCTATCCAAGCCTCATTACTGTAGTTAAGAGCCTCAGCACCATTAATATACTGAATCCATTCCTCCAAAGGAGCTGATCTGATCTTTAATGGTGGAAGTATTCTTCTGCATTCTGCATTGGCATTGTTGAATGCCGAGGACTCTGTTAATAGTTTTCTTAATTCTTTATCTGACACAGCTTTTGTTATAGCTGTGTTCAGCCTTTGTAAAAAATCAGTGAAGGGTTTATGCGGTCCCTGAAATATCTTTGTGTATACCTCAGTTGGTTTTCCAGGTTCTGGAATTTTTTCCCAAGCCTTTAGAGCTGCTATACAGCATAGGGATATTGTATGCTCATCATAATTGGCTTGTACATTCCTGTCAGCAAAACATCCCTCACCAAGTATTTGATTTTGAGAGATCACAAAACCTCTGAGTTTACCTTGTGTTCAAAATTTCTTGCCTCTTATCTCAACCAGCTTTTCCACTGTAACTGCTGCCTATATTCTAGAACAGCTGAAATTAACTGATGCCAGTCATCCCTAATGATTCTATGTGAGGTAGACCATGAAACTAATATCTGTCTTACATATGTGGAATGTATCCCATATGTGTAACTACTGCTTCCTTTATATTTTTAAAGCCTCTTGTTGAAATTGGTTGTAATGTATATGTCATATATGGCTCGGGTTGTGTGTCATATGCTGGTTTCTCGTGGACCATAACAGGATAAGCCATTGTATGAGAGCCATTTGGAGATGTTTCCACCTGTATGGTCTTGCCTTTCTGCTTATTAGGTCACTTGTCATGTTTACTGGGAGTTTCTTCCAGGGCTTGCAAATGAGCACCTAGGGTATGTTCTAAGGAGTGAACCTCCTCTCTTGCAAGGGACTCCAGATTTCTCATGGAATTAGAGAATTTTTTATGTTCCTCAGAAACACATGATTCCATGGACCTTATCTTATAAATTAATGATAATCTTTCTTCCTTATATAGTGTCTGGAGAGTTAGTGCTCTATCCATGAAATATTCACATTTATTATCAATAAGATCAATTGTGGGTACAAGCCTGTTTGGTAAATCCTAATTAGCAGATTCCAGAGAAAGAATCTTTTTATGTAAGCCTTCAGTGCTATCTTTTAAAGGATATATCAGTCCCAATAATGACTCATCTTTGTTCTTATTATTAAACCAGTCTTTGAACACTGTATGAATTATTACGATGAATGCCAAGATGGTAGAGGCCAGATATGCCTTAGGGAGGTCGCATATATCCAGGAAAATGTCATTCATGATACAGGCAAAAAGGTTTTTAAATTCTTGTGAGGTAATGTTGTCAGCCATATTACAAGAATTACTCAAAAATTGTTAGTCAGTTTTAAGATGTAAAATTATCAAATACTTTCATTGAAATAAGATGGTTATTTGCCTAACTTAACCTTCAGTGGTTTTGGGGG
The DNA here is from genome assembly GCA_902168325.1 of Peromyscus nudipes. NCBI lineage: Eukaryota > Metazoa > Chordata > Mammalia > Rodentia > Cricetidae > Peromyscus > Peromyscus nudipes. Next base: position 9,181 of record CABHPH010113327.1, read on the forward strand.
CTGTAGTAGCACGTTTCAGCCAGCAGGAGGCTTTGGCATAGCTCCAAAGCAGGGCCTGCTGGAGATCTTGGCTGGCAGCAGCTGAAGGCAGGAGTCGAGATGGTGGGGAGCCAGCACTCAGGGAGGAGGGGGAACGCCTCACTAGCAGCGGTTTTTCGCTGGTCTCAGCGCTAAGGTAGGGAACTGAGACCGGACTAGCTGCTCCCTTTTTCGGGAATGGAACTGGTTAGGTATTCCTTGATGATATGCAACTCTGCAGGTGGGTTTAGGTACTTGCCAGATGGGGAGGAGATTGAGGGTGGGAGCCACCCAGGCCTTAGGAATTTGCCCCATGTGAGTGCCAGATATTAGTGAAATTATTAAGGCCACTCCACATAGTTAAAAGGGAGGTTTATTTCGTAGCATAACTTACAAATGAAGGGATAGGTAGGTTGCAGGGTCTAGGAAAGTCATGGCGCATTCCAGCGGTGTTCTCTGGAGAACTCTGCTTAGTCTACCTCCAGTGTCCAGGGTCTAGGAACCAAGAGAGACAGCACATCCAGATCTTGGGTTTTCAAGGTCCTCTCTTGGCCCTGCCTTGTTGGTGTGACAGTTACTGAAGCCTCAATGGGGGTTGGAACTTCCAGATCAAGGTTGGAATGGCTACCCACTACACATGGATACCCACAGATAATGTTGAAAGACTAGCTATCTTGGTCAGCTGTGTGTTTATCTTGACTCAGTTAATAAGAAGAACAATCAAGAATGGTTTCTATAAAGCATATGTACATATCCATGCACATGTGTTCACAAGCAAATAACCTCATAGATGTTTGAAATAGAATACTGGAACTAGAAAATGGGACCCACAAAAGAAGTCAAATTATGCAGAAAAGGGTATTTATTAATTGGAGCACTCTAGTCTCATTATGGCTCAGAAACCTGGAACTAACTCAAAATCCAGAGTTTCTACACAAAAATTTTTTAGGAGAAATGTTATTTTAATATACTCATCTTATATAAAAATAACTAAAATACTAAGTGCAAAAGATTCCATTATTTGATCCCTACATCAATCCAATGTGCATTTGTGAAACAAGGTATCAAGCCTTCCTCAAAGATAAGCATAAGTTTGGAGTAGGTAGCTCAGATCAGTCTATAAAGCAAGACTCTGAATTCTGAACTGTGAATTCTCTGTAGGTGACATCAGGGACTCCATGAGCATACAAGAAGCTCTAATGATGTAGAGTATTTTCATTGCTGA